>RYFJ01000094.1:0-158751 GCA_003991445.1 Oryza meyeriana var. granulata | reverse complement strand
CCGCGAGATCTTATGTATTTTATGTGATTTATTTGGGAATTAAATTTGAGGCCAAAATTACTGGTGGTAGGCTTCTTGTTGACACACCTTTTGGTAGAGTTGCACTACTAATGAATCATCATTTTATTTGGTGAATTTTAGAAGCAAACCATTTTTTCAGTAGCTTCTGCTTTTCTTCTGATTTGAGGGGATTTTTTGAAGTACACTTATTGAAGTGATAAAGATCATGTAAAATTTCAGTGGATAATTATTGAGCTAGTGCTAAGGAATTTTTCCATGATTTATGTGCAACCAAACATCTTTAGAAAATCCTTAGACTATACGGGCAATGCATAGGTCAACGAAAAGGACCAGGCTGAACTTGTTTGAATTTTTAAGGGGTCTAAACTAATGAATAAATTCTGGAAAAATTATATTGATTCATGATAAATAAGCTAGTATTTGAATAAATTATTTTCCACATATGTTTTCTATTCAACTTGAGCACTTCTTAGTAAGGTTTTGTTTTTTGCCGATTAGGGTTAATTATTGAGAGTTTACAAAATATTGGCAAACTTTAATTTTGGCAGAAGCGATAATGCAAAAGTTTGAAAAGTGCACTCTAATGACAGCAGGGCATAACACCAATTACCTGAAATTAGATTTTTCGGGCTGTGACATATATTATACCTTTATAAGTTGCGACTTCGGGCAAGCCCTGGGCAGCAACCTTGCAGACAGAACACAGCAGCGGAACGACAGCACAGCGAGAACCCATCCACCAGCAATGGCTTTGGGATAGGAAAGAAACCCTAATCTTCACTTCAACTTCACTCTTTCCTGAAGGAGGGGAGAAAGGAATGGATTGAGTACTTAGTACTCAGCAAGTACGGGAAACGTGAGTTATGCAGGCTATCAAAGATAGGCTGGGGTTTATTTCGCAAACTTTTTTCATTGGAAAACATTTTCGAAAACTAAGTGTGGGTTGTCTCGTTGTGACTGGAAGGAGGCTCTTGCCTCAATCCTGTCCGCGAATTGCTTTTCAACAACTCAGCGGACGAATCAAATTTTAATTGATCCTTAAATATTCTCATACCGCCTGTCGGATCACGACAGTGGTCCAGTGGATCTGCTTTCAAGCAGCTTCCACTATATACTCATCTATTACTTTATTTTTCAATTTCGCCCACTCAGGACGTAATCTCATTTTTTGCTCTTTTACTTCAGTCCTATCCAGGACATCATTTCATCTCATCTCAGGGGCTCCTCGAGCCATTCATAACTTATCTCATAACTCATCTCGATGGCTCCCCAAGCCATCCTTAATCTCAACTCAAACTGCTTCCACTCAGGAAGCCTATTCTATGATACCATACGACATCTCGGGTCACACAGCCCCGTTTCAGACCACTCAGGTCATCCATCAGCCACTGAGGCCGATTCTGGTAACGATTCCCATACCACAAATCACTTTCGCAAACACTTGCAAACAAATCTATGCTAGAGGAATCACCTCACATTGCCCGTAACCGTGGCACGGCTGTTCGAACAGTTTGGTAATACCTTTGCAAAGGGTGCACGCTTTACCCACACGACGCGAGCTTACTCCCAACTGGCCAAGTGGAGAGGTTTGCGACAAGGCCTTTCCAAAGCCTTCCCAGGATAGCACGCTGCCCTATAAATGGGTGCTCAGACTCAACCAAGTACCAGGAACTCATTTCCTGTACTTAGGGACAGGGGTATATCGCCCTCTTGGCACCCAGCCAGTCCCACATTTATTAGCAACCGAAAACCATCCTGGGAACACTGATTACTCAGCCAGGGGTGTCCCATACCACCCGTGTGGTCGCACTGTGAAATGCTCGGATGGAATTCCCCAAGGAATCGGTCCTTATATGCGAATACGAAGTGCCACCACACAGGCGATCACTTTGCACCACGGATCTTTCGCGAATAGATTTTTGTTTCACAAAACCGCCGACATCGCATGTCGGGTCTTTAAAACCTTTGGAAACCCTATTTTCCCAAATCGACAAACAATTGTGTTGCGAGTGGAACCATCAGAATCCATGCTCAGAGAGTATGGTTACCAAGGTACCACGAGGTGGAGCGACAAGGAATAGGATACCAAAGACCTACAGGGTTATGCAACTAACGGCAGGTCTGTCGGTTCAACACGCGAACCGAGGCTGATCAATTTATCGTGCACACTAGCAATGCAATTTTGCAAACAAAACATTTTAAATTTAGGAGCAATATGGTCAAGGAGTGACTTGCCTCAGTCTTTGTCTTCAACTTCGCGAGAATCCAACGTCCGACAATTTTCCGAAGCATCGACTACGCGCGAAACGAGAGAAAAACACACAAAACCCTAAAAATAATATACTATTATTAATAACTAATAGTGCCATTAGGTAGATCTCATTTTTAGAAAAATTTAGAGACTTGAACAGGCTCAATCGGAGTTACGGTTGGAAAGATATGGATTTTGGAAGTTTTTGGGATTTTTCTGGAAAAGAAATAGATTAATTGGATTTGAAAAAGAATATGCCAAGGGAATATTCCCATGGCTGACATGTGGGGTCCATGCGTAAGAGGCTGGGAAGAGAGAGATGGATGGCTGGCCCACTATCATAGGATAGGAGGGATGGGCGAGTTCCTCTCTGCCGGGGAGGGCTCGAGAGTGTTCGGGAGAGATGAGAGAGAAAGAGAGAGCAGGTGGCGAGAGGAGGAAGAAGACGACGACGATGAGCTGACATGCGGGGGCCGCCTGGCAGAGACGATCGCGTCCGTCCATGCGCGAGCAGCGGGCGGCCGAGATCGAGGACGGGGCAGGGTGGCTGGCGCGTGGGCCCGCGGGGATTAACTTCTGTGCGTGCTCGGCTAGGCCGACTGGGCCGGGCAACGACGGCAAGGAAGCAGGCCGAGAAAGGGAGGGAGGCAGCCCGGCATGCACAGTGATGATTATTAATTTGCCAGAGATTGTTTGAATGGGTTTTGAATGGTTTTGAAATTGGAAATTTGATTCAAATGGGGTTTTGAATTTCTACAAAAAGTAGGGGGATTTTGTGGAGGCTCTAGAGCTGATCTTGGAGAAATATGAAGGATACTTTTATTTGGAATATTATTCTTAGAAATTTTAATTCAAGGGAAATTTAAGAGTGACTTATGTATACACATATATTCAGGTATATATATAGATATACATGAGAGAGGGATTCGAGGAGGGTTTTGAGGGGAATATTTAACTTGAATTTAATTCTTGGGATTTGAGGCAAATTTTGGGAAGAGAGTTTTCGATGGAATCTAGGGTTTTCGAGAGGAACAAAATCAGAGGATTAAAATAGAGGGATTCAAGGGCGATTTCCGAAGGGTTTTATTGGAGGGCTTCGAATTGCAAAATTCGAACCCGAGTATTTTTTTGGGAGGAGTGAAATAAGAGTATTTTATTCAAAGGCTTCTGAAGGGATTCGAAGGGCTTTAGATTTTGAATTTTTCCAAGAGGGTTTTGAGAGAGACAATCGAACTGCAAAATTTGAGTCTCAGAATTGGAGAGAATTTGGGATCGAGGATTAGGGTTTCAAAGGGGGCTTAGATTGAGATCTACGGCACTTAGTCCTTAAGCACACACAAAGAACCAAATTTTTTTTTGAAAATAGGGTTTTTACGAAAATAGTTTTTAACGGCCTCGAAACCGGGGCGTTACACTACTATGGAGGCCATGAGCCCCGGGTACCTTAAGGAAGGCAATTACGGCCACTCGGACAGAGGATGGGCCGGTCCCTACAATTGGAGATAGAGTAGGACTCGGCTTCATATTACCTTGCATGACAAGGAAAAGGATATAGTCCTAGCCTGATACTCTATGTACTGATAAGGAAAGCCCTTTGTCGTATCCAACTGGGTTTCCTACCCTGTAACCCTCATCCCTCCAGTATATAAGGAGGGGTAGGGAGCCACCTAGGGCATATGACAATCTCACCAGAGAAACCTCAAAGGTAATACACAACAGCTGGAAGTATGATATTTCCTTACCTCGAGGGCCTGAATCAGGATAAATTATTTTATGTTCCTTTGCAATCCATCAAGTTTAGGTCTCACGAGTAGCCCCATATTATTATTACCGATATAAAACATCGACAAAAGGTCTTATCACAGTTTCCCACTTTGCAGTACCATGGTTGTATTTCGGGGCATGGTGACATGTTCGAAACAGTGTCTTGTGGGTAAAGTTGTACACCTTTAGCCAGAGTAAAACTATTCGAATAATCGTGCCCGAGGTCAATCAAAATGTTTTAAATGTTGTTTATGCAAACAAGCCATACTATGCCTTTCCTTTGGAATCTTGTTGCATTATTTGCATTTCAAGTGTGGCTTGTTGAGTACGATGGGTGGTACTTAGTCTTGCAATATTACAATCATTAGAGTGAAGCTTTGCAAGGAGGAGAAGTGTTTAGTGTTTGGCTTATACCCTAGTTGAGCTGCCTGTGGCTTGGAGTTTAAGCTACGCTAGTTGCCATTCCGCTGCTGTTTTCTTCTGTGGGAGGACTAAGTGCCTCTTCTTAAGTATTTATCGTTATTACGTTTTGGTAATGTTCATCAAATTGTCGATTTATGTACCTCGGCTGATTCCTAGATGAGGATTTAATGCACAAATTAGCTTTGGAAATTTTGATGAATTTCTGGGCGTGACAAGTTGGTATCAGAGCCAATCTTGACTTTAGGGTAAGCCAAACGGTCAGACCTTAAGGACAACTTTTCCGAAAAAACCTAGTTGCGAAAAATTCTCCTCTTATCTACGGAATTATCTGCTAAATTTTTATCTATCCTCCCTTCCTCCTTCAACTAGTTTAGTGGTTAAACCTTGTGGCTACAACAAGGAAGATGCTAGAAGTTGTCGATGGTATCGACAGATGGAAGCCGTTTCAAGCATCAGAGAGCGTCAAGGAAGATTCTCGGATCCTAGTCGTCGTGCTGTCAGCAAGGAACGAAGACTTCACGCAAGGAACCTATCCTAACCCAAACTTCCCTTTGGACCTTTGCAGAGTAGTGACGCTAGTAATCGCACGTGTGTTGTTTGCTTGTGTGTAGGTATGGCCTACATCTGGGGATGTAATCATACTAGGTTGTTTGCTTAATCAACCTGAACTATAACAGCTCACTCACATCACATCAGTAGTACAATCTGGTTAAGGTCCTTTCTATAGTGTAACCCCTTCTTTCTCGCTCCCTGGTACCTACAATAGATGGTCGACACTAGGAACGAAAGTTACACAGAGAACAACAACAACAAGGGTGTTTCCAGCGCACAGAATGACGAAATAGCCACCCACATCCCCAACATGCCGAAAAACCCCACGCTTGCTCACGTCCTAGCTAACCAGACCCAGTTAATGGCCTTAATGATGCAAAGGATGTAGAATAACCAAGCTCTGAATCAAGCACCAGCTCCTCCAACCCACTCCAAGCTATCCGAGTTTCTTTGCGTGAGGCCACCCACGTTTTCAAGCACTACTGTCACGCCCTGATTTTTGCTCAGGGATTTAAAAATTATTTAATAACTGATTTCTAGAATTTATATTAAATTGCAATGCATTTAACAAGAGAAAATAAATTTTATTTTAATATTTGGCAGGGAGAAATTTTTCCTAATTTCTTCATGCCTTTAATCACCCTTTGAATTTTCTTAGGAATTTTCAGAGCTCAAGAACTAATTTTAATAAAACAAATATCACTTCAGTGAATATTTAAATAGAGAAACAATTAAAAATCCCCCTCCGGCTCTGGGCCACTTCCGGCCCATCCTTGCCTCCTCAGGCCGTCCTCCTGGCCTGCCTCCCCTACCCTTTCCTCCTTCGCAGCCCAGCCGACTGGCCCACTCCTGCAACTACCTTGGCCCAACACCGTGTGCCGACCTGCCCGCGTCAGCCTGTCTCTCGTGTAGCCCAGCTCGGCCGCACCTTCCTCACCGACAGGTGGGGCCAGGCCCACCTATCGGATTCGGCTTCTACCTCTAACCACCGACCCATGCCACGTCGTCCCACGTTGTCGTCGAATCCGGCGCCTTCCCCTCCCACGTTTGCCGCCAAACTGCACGGGCCGAGGTCGCCATCCATTTCCCCAACTTCCTGCCCTTTTTCCCCCATCATCCCGCGAAGTTCGGCATGAAATCATGCTCCACAACCTCGCGATGCCCACGTTGGCTGGCACCCCTGCTTTCCCCAAATCCGCCTCGCCGAGGCCATAAATGGAACGCCCATGCCTCCTTCTTCCTTATCCCTCTTTTTCCGAGCTCCCCCGTGCCCCTAATTCATTCCTCCCTGTGAAATCCATCTGTCGCCACGTCGCGCCGCCTCTGGCCACAGCTGGCCGCCGCTTGAGGCCGCGCCTTGCTGCGCCGCCACCGCCTTGAGCTTCGCCGTGGCAGGAAGTGCCTCGGCCGCCATCTCCCGTGGACCAACCATCGCCGGACGATCGTTTCCACCGTCGCCCCGGGAAGGACCACCGCCAAGCCTCGCCACCTCCGTCGCGTCGCCACCGTGTTCCGGGCCATCGGAGGCTGTCGCCCTTGCCTTGGCATCCTCTGCCGCCATTGGTGAGCTCACCGACACCTCCATCTTCCCCTTTCCCCACTGCTCATCAGAGCCGTCGTCGTCACGCCGCCGCCAGTTCTCTGTCTTCTTCCCCCCGTGCGTCAGTCGCCGCCTCGGTTTCCCGTCCTTGCCCCACCGTCATCTTCCCCTTGCCGCGCCGCCCTGCGCTGCCGGTCGCCGCTGATGCCTCCCCTCTGCCTTGCCGCGCCGGTATTGGCATCGTGCCATGGTGGGCGCTGCTCACCTCTCCCGAGCAGCTGGCACCTGGGCCCCACTGGCAGCTTTTTCCCTAGGGATGACAAGCGGGCCCCACCAGTGATCCCCTCCTCTGTGACCGACGCATGGACCCCTCGCGCATATCTGGGGAAATCTCAACCATTGAATCCTCAAGATCCAATCTGGGCCGCCCGATCTTCATAAAGCCCTTGATCCATCCACAGCCGTCCGATCCATCAAGATTAGATCCGGGCCATCCAAGTCTCATAAAACCCTAACTCAATTCTAACCGTCCGATCGCTGCCCACCCGATCTAGGCCATCCTTTTCCTGTGGACCAAGTCCATGGCCTCGGTCCACGATGGACCGGCCCATTTCTCACTGACATGTGGGTCCCACACTTCAGCAGTGTTCCCTCTCTCTCCTCGAGGGCTGATGCGGTAATCCCCTTTTCTCTTCGCAAATATAATTATTTATTGCGCCATAAATCGGTTTAATTCCTAAAATGCTTAAAAATAGGTTAAAACTTCTAAAATTCATAACTAATTCATACGAACTCCAAATTGGACCATTCAACTCTCAAAATTCATCTAAAATTGAGCTCTACATGTATGTTTACTTTTTGTGTACTATTTCCTTGGTTTTTATTACAGTTTTTTCTCATTTTGCGTGCCAACGCTTAGGAATCCGACGTTTCGAAGAATCGCGACTTCATGGATTTCTCTCAGAAGATTATTTGAAGAAGCAAGGCAAGTCACACATTCATCCTTGAGCATGTTAAACCTACTTTGTGAATCATTTTACGATTTATAAATAAATTGCATGTTTTCCTAATTACATGGAATATGGGACAACCTATCCGCTTACTTGAGACCCTGTTTAATTGTTATCCATTCCTTGATAACTTTGGGTGATAATCTGACTAGCTTATGTCACATTGGATGACTTGGCTAGAGATAGGACCTACTTAGCCATGCTTAGTACCACTAGATCACTAATGGGATAATCACATTATTTCTATATTTGGAAACCTGATGAGCCGCATGCTTGAGATGTTTGACCATGGTAATTGCTCATAATTATTCGACTAAAATATGACTTAATGGTGGGCTGTGGGTTCATGGTTTTGCTGGTCGCACCTATGGTAGTCAAGGACCGGTTCGCGGGAACCCCTTGAGCAGATTTTCGTACAACCACAAGCCAGCGTGGGCAACGGCTGGGCTTATAGCATAGCTCTTCCCTCTCCTAGGCACTGTTTGGTGAGGATGGGTGTGATGGAGTTGGGTTGGCTCGAGGGTCGAGTTGATCGGTTTCTGGATCCATTGTGTAACCTGGCCGATATGGGGTGTCCTATCGGCAGGTGCAACCTTAGCATGGTGTGGATGGTTAGAGAGAGATTGCGTGAATGGTCCTATCACGGCCCCTTCACCGTGGGTTACGGGCACGTGGAGACATGTGCGGGGCTGTGTCTTGTGGGTAAAGATGTACATCTCTGGCCAGAGTAAATCTATTCGAATAGCCGTGCCCGCGGATATGGGCGATTGGTCAAGACTCACCGTGATTAGTCTCACCCTTACTTAATTAACTTGACTTAATGGAACTAGTATAGTTCAGGTGGATGGTTTGGGCCTGATCAACGTGGTGTAGTGTTGTTCAGTGATGGATTCATATTGATTAATATAACAACTGTTTTACCTGTTTTATAACTACCACCGTTTACAACTGCCTTTACGCAAATGAGCCACCAGCCTCCCTTTGAAATCCCATGCACAAATGCATCATTGCTGTGGCTTGCTGAGTAGAGTGGGTGGTACTCAGTCTTGCTATGTCTCCCTTTTCAGAAGAGAAGACCTTGGCTTATACCCCAGTTGAGCTTGCCTGTGGTGTGGAGCTGAAGTCACGCTAGTTTCGCCTTTCCGCTATTGTTTTCTTCCGTGTGAGGACTAAGTGCCTCTTCTGTAAGTATTTACGCTTTGTTCACATTTGGATCTGTTTATCGATTGGTCATTTTGTGTACCCTAGCTTGATTCCTGGACAGGGATTTTAATATACAAAAGAGTCTGGAAATTGGCTAAATTTCTGGGCATGACAACTACCCACCCAGTGGAAGCTAGTGACTGGTTGCATGCTATCGAGAAGAAGCTGGAGCTACTTCAGTGTACGGATCAAGAGAAAGTCTCCTTTGCGTCACATCAACTTCATGGACCTGTGTCGGAATGGTGGGATCACTTCAAGGCAAACAGAGTAGAAGGTCAGCAGATTACCTGGGCAGAGTTCACCGATGGTTTCAAGAGAGCCCACGTTCTTGCTAGATTAGTTGCTTTGAAGAAACGAGAGTTTCGTTCTCTCGGGCAAGGAAATTGTACCATGACAGAGTTTCTTCACGAGTTCAACTGACTGGCACGTTATGCTCTAGAAGACGTGCGTACTGACGAAGAAAAGCAAGAGAAGTTCCTAGAAGGTTTGAATGATGAGCTATAAGTTCAATTGCTCTCCAGGGACTATGAAGACTTTCAAAAGCTGGTAGATAAAGCAATTCGCCAGGAAGATAAGCATAACAGGATAGAGAACCGCAAGAGGCGAATGACTGCTTACAAGGGACTCCAGAGCAGCAACCAAAGACAACAGACCATGCCATCTCAGAAGGGTGGATTGTCCTTGGCACCACAAGTTTCCGTGGAAGCCAACCCCAATGGTCACGATCAAGACAATTGGAACAATGAAGTAGCTAACGCTCAAGGATCTCAACCTGCCCCAGTCCAGCAAGACCAACCTTAATAGGACAACAATGAGAAGAAGACGTTTGTGTGCTACAACTGTTTTGAGCCCGGCCACTTTGCAAAACATTGTCCGAAGCCAAAGCGTCACCAGCAACAGGGGTGTGTCAATAGGATCGTCATCACTGGAGCCAATGCGGTGCCGGTTACGTCCCCAAGTGATGCAGATGAGCCAGCTGGATCAGAAGAGCAGTAGTTCCTTAGCCTTAGAATGTTATGGGGGAGTTATGGAATAAGATAGTCTTTAGTTTATCTATACCCTTTTCTTTTTATCTGTTCTGAATCTCGGGACGAGATTCTTTGTAAGGGAGTAGTTTGTCACAGCCCAATTTTTTGGGAATTAAATAAATTAATTAATAATGGATTTTCTATAACTTATATTAAATGTAAAGGAAATTAATTAAGTAATGTAAAAATAGGAAATAAATTTTTTTTTTAATAAATTATTTGTGTGTAATTACACACTCTAAAATTTTCTTGGATTTTTTGAAGCTCCAGAATTAATTTTAATGCTACAAAGATCATTTTCAGTAATTATTTAAACAAATTCCAAATTCCTTTTCTTGGGTCGTTCTTGGCCCAATCCCCTTGCATCTTTTCTTTTCTGCCGGACTCAGGTTGTCGTTCCCGATTCCCTAATTCCCCTGAAAGTCAGATCCCGAAGAATTCCCTTAGAATTCTAGAATCCGAGATCCTCCGTTATCTTCTGACTCCCAATTCCCAAAATATTCTTCTATTTCTGAAGGTTCCCTTAATCTCTTGTTTTCCCAATCCCCGATATTCTAATTATCCCTGTTAATCCGAAGCTTTTCTCAAATTCCAAATTCCGTAAAATATTCCCAAGTTTCCAATTTCCAAAAATACCCCAATAATCGAAATATTCCAAAGTTCCGTATGGGCACCCCGGAAGTGCATTATGAAGAGTAACTATTACGGCAACGCGAACTATCTAGATGGATGGAGTCTCGAATAAAACCCGAATAAATGCGGTAACCATCTATCCTCATTGCAGACTTGCCATAATCTTTACCCACTCACAATACAAATCCAAAATACCGAGAAGTGTACAAAGAAGATAATCATAAGGATAGCTTGCCAGTCCTCCCCGTCATACGCCCGTCAAACCACTCGATGGTGGGACCAAACACGATACGTACCCCAGAGGACTCGAACCACAATAGCTATCCCCCAACCATCTCAATTATACACATCTCATACTCATGTTTAACTAGTCCCTAGGAAAGCGACTATTCTCACACTTTCATCGCAAGCAATTGATAAACATTACAGGTACTCTAAATATGGATAAACGAGCAGCAGAGTTATAACTATTACATAGAAGGGTTCACACCCTAATTCATCACAAAGTACCTCAACAGATAGCGGAAAATATAAACACAAAAGACAAGAACCAGTGGTGCCAAACCCATACACAGGGCAACCGACTGGGGATAGAGCATAACTTCGACTACATATTATCCTCGCCACCCTCGGCGGGATAATAGTAGAGCACACCATCGTCATCGTTGTCCTCACCTGAAAAGATGTAACGTGAGTACGAATGGTACTCGCAAGACTTACACAATATTCATAGTACAAAAGAGAAATGCTGGTCTCTACATCAAGGAAAAAAGCTATGTTGATTTGGTTTTGCATAAAGCCAAGTTTGTTGAGCAAATATACCTTGAAACTATAAGCAGTTTGCGAAATAACACAATCTGAAAACTTAGGGCAGCAAGTATGTAGTTCTAAAAATGGAATGTAAATGAGCATAATCCCAAGCTCTAACATCAACAATGGGCCACCATTGCCCAAACAATTATGCTACACAAGCATATCATCTTTCCATGACTAAACCAAGTCATATTTAATGTCCAAAAACCTTTTATAGAAACCCATTCATCCATGACTATCCTAAGTCATGATATAGCCACATAATCCCAAGTTGGATGCTAACATGAGTAAGGAACACATCAAGCGTCGTCCGTAACCGTGGACACGGCTATTCGAATAGTTCTTACTCTGATCAGAGGTGTACATCTTTACCCACACGATGTGATAGAAGCCAAACGGCTACACTCTAGTTTGGTTCGTACCTGCCGGTACCCACACTCTACACATTGAGTGCGGACTAGAGGTCACAACAGAACCTTTTGCACGCTTAGCCCCAACCACCTAAACCACGTCTAGGCCCCCGACGACTTAGTCGTGCGTGTGTGATGACTAAGGCGGGCTCACCGTCGTGGGAGGCACCTCCGGCCACAGCCAGGCGCGCTCGAGGTCCTCCAACAGAACTCTCTCCTCACGACTGATGGACAGGCGTAGATGGTCACAGCCTCCCGTGCTACTGAGTTAAGCCGTCCCATTCCCGGCGTGTGGAAGTACGTAAGGTGCTTGAATAGACGTCAACATATTCGGTCCTTAACGACCCAGATGGAGCTACGTGCATCAGGGAAACACCATCCCTTCATCGCCCTATCATCCGTCCAAGTCAAACATATTCTCAATTATTATTAGAAGTTATTCTTGTCATATTTTTAACCCATCCATTCGCATTAAACTAGGTTTTGAACCGATAGCTCCATCTATCGGATTTCTCTAAGTCTAGAAATAAGCATGGCTAAGCATTCGGTAAAACAAAAGTATTTCAAAGTCCTTAACCAGGGGTAACAAGGTATAAACATGGCATCAATAATCAAGGAAAGGAAATGCATACAATTGGGTAATATTAACTCTACCCATTTTCCCCATTTCAAGCGGACCAAAACATGCATATAGATATTGTTTTCGCAAACAAATAAATTTATAGAAGACATAGGTTCAATATGCTTAGACGCTTGCCTTGCTGCAGCGAGGGGTCGCTCTCAAGTTCTGGGTTAACCTCCACGTACTCGGTATTCTCCGAATCTATCGATAAAAAGCAATATGCAAATAAGAAGCAATTAAACATGTCTATGCAACATGATCAATTAATTATGAGATAATTACAGAAGGTAGGGCACGTCCTAATAAGATTTTAGGAGAAAGAACCAAGTCATTTGCATATCTGGATTGGGAGATACAAAAATAACAAGATAGAAGGGCTGAAAACGGCAAAAGCCGACCTATAGGAAAAACCCTAAGTGGAAAAATATGTACTTGCATTCTCTGGTGGGATTTTATGAGTGTGAGCATTTTTATGTGAAAATACATATCTTCCTGGTTCCGACAAAATTTGGTTTACTAAAATTCGATTTAAAATGAATTAGATATGAATTTTACAAGTTTAACAAAAGAAAGGTTACTAAATTACTTAGGCCTATTTTGGGAGGTATTTTTATCAAATACAAATTGTCCACAGTAAGTTCACAATTTTCTGAGTTTAACAAAAGTGGTTTCGCATTTTTAGCTATTAGGATGAATTTTCTAGAAATTTATAAATTCCTAGGTTACAAATAGGTATATAAAAGATATTTCCATTTTTAAAGAAAAATCCTACACACAAGTTCTCACTTTTTATTTTACCAAATTAAAGAGCACAATTTTATGAATCCACAGAAATTTGGTTTACCTCAAAAGGAGTTACAGTGAATTTTATGGAAATATTTCAATCTCCTAGGCACCAAATAAGTTATTATTGCTTCTTTAATTTCTAGAGGTGTTTTCTGTACAGAAGCTGTCATATTTTATTTTACAATATTAAAGTTCACAAATTTACAGAATTAACAAAATTGGTTTCACTCAAAAATGAGTTAAAGTGACAAAGATATGGATTTACAAAGTTGAGCTATTTTTCTGTTGGAAAAATATTACAGTTTAACATTTTTCTTCTTTTTCTTTTTCTCTCTTTCTCTCTTACAGGTGGGGTCAGCGTGGCATAGGACATAACAGAGCAGGCGCACGGGATGACAGAACGGACCGTCCGTTCCTAGAGTGGATGGTCCGGCGTGGCGAAGAGCAAAGCCGGCGACGCTGGAGCGGACCGTCCGAACGCAAAGGGGATGGTCCGGTGGCGGCGGAAATCTTCTGGACGACGGCGCTGGCTTACTCCAGTGGATCTGCTGTCGAGGTGAGGTGTCTAGAAGGTTAGGGATCTCTTAAAGATAGTCTCAGTGCAAGGAATCGACGGATGGCTCACCCGATCGACGGGAATGGCAGCGGTGGAGCGATGACCGGAGTTGGGGAAGAACGTGTCGATCTCGAGCTTCAAGATACCACAGCTCGATTCCTTCGGTTGGCGGCCTTTTGGAGACAAGGCGATGCTGGAGGTGCAAGGGATCAGCCGGCAACGCACTTGATCAGCCGGAACGGCGAGATGACGCCGGCGGCGGCGCTGCATATTGGAGAGCGAAGCACGGCGGCTTTGACCGGCGATCCTAGGGCAACCAAGTGCAAAAATGGAATGGTTAGGAATGGTGGATCGTGTTCCGATGGTTGGGAAAGGATGGAGCTCACCAGAGCAACCTCGAGCTCAACCGAACACCTTCGGCAGAGGGAAGAATGAGCTTGACGGTGGTGATCTTTGGGGATTCTGTGGATTTCTCCGGTGGGAGCGTGAAGAGGATGAGGAGGAGGTTCTGATGGCGAGATTAGAGGCGAAATGGTCGATGCTCTCCAAGCTAAGCTGTCCAGGGAGCTCTGTAAACTGAGAGAGAGGAAGGAAGCAGGAGGCAGTGACACGTTGGCTCATGCAGTGCTGAGTTGCTCCCATTGCACAGTGGCATGGGTGGGTCCCACATGTAAGGCAATACCTTTCTACACATTTGTGGCTAGCTTTGGTCTATGATTTGTGGGTCTAGGAAGTTAATTCCTAGGTGCAAGAGAGGGGTATGGGTAGGAAAGCTGGTGAATCACATTGTCCCATGCTGTGATATGACTGACAAGTGGGCCAGGGTCTTGTGGGGTCCACTTGTAAGTGAGAGATGAGAGGAGAAAACTCTAGAGATTAAGTGTTGTGAGCTGTAAGGACAGCTGTCATACATCTGTGATTCCAGCAGATAAATAAGGGAGATAAAATATGGGAAAAAATTACTGGAGGTAGAGGAAGATGTGTTTAACATGTTGACCAAAATTCGTTGCTAGGAGTGGTCTGGTTCATCTCTGGTAAAAAAAGCAAAGTAGGCACACTGATCCAGTTTTGCTGCAGTCTCATTTGTCTCTCCAGTGCCTTGATCTTATCATTTTATGTGCTTTCCTTGAGAGATAAATCAAACCAAAATTCCTGGTGGTAGGGTTCATGTTGGCACACTCTTTGGCAAAAGGGCTCTGTCTAATTAGTCTTCATTTTCATGTGGTGAATTTTAGAAGTGTACACATTCATTTCAGCCAGATTCCTAGTCTTGCTGATTTGGGGAATTTGTTGAGGTATTTATTGAAGTGATAAATTATGTAAAATTTACAGTGGGTTAATTAGGTGAGATAGTTCTTGCAGGAATTTTTCCATGATTTTAGGTGCAGCCAAACTTCTTTAGAAAAATCTGTAGATTACACCAATGCATGTGTCAAAAAGAAGGACCCAGGCTGAGACTTGTTTGGAATTTTTAAGGGGTTTAAACTGATGAAATAAATTCTGAAAAAATTATATTGATTCATGATAAATGAGCCAGTATTTGAATAAATTATTTCCCACATATGTTTCTGTGCAACTTGCTGCACTTTTTGGTGTTGGTCTAATTTTGCCGATTAGGGTTTTATTGTATTGATGGTTTTCAAATGTTGCAAACTTTACTTTGCAAGAAGTGACAATGCAAGAATTTAATTTGTGCACTCTAATGACAGTAGGTCATGGCACTAATTACCTGGAATTAGATTTGGGCCTGTGACATTCCGAGTATTCCCTCAATTCCAATATTCTAAAATAATTCTTCGATTTTTCAAAAATCTTCTAAACTCCAATTTTCCAAATTTTAGGTTTTTTTAGAAAACCCCATTCTTCCTGTCTCCTTTTTCTCTTCCCTTTTGATCCCTTTCTTTTTTCTTTTTTTCCCCTTCTCTTTCTTTCATGTTCTTCTTCCTCCTCCAACCTTCTTCTATCATCGTAGGGGGGCCAAGCCCACACCTGCGCTGCCCCAATGCTCGTCCTGGGCCTGGCGCCTTCCGCCGCGGCCTGCCCTGCCCTCAGCCCCTTGGCCCGCTGCTGCCGCTTGCGCCCCTTGGCCCGCTGCTACCGCGCCCTAGCTCGGCCTTCCCCTCTATAAATAGCACCGACCCCTCTCCGCGTGCCCTACCGCCGCCCTACACCCTAGCCGCCGCCAGCTCACCACCGCCGCCCATGTGCCGCCGTCATCAGGAGCCACAGCCACTGCCACCCTGCTCCCTACCGCTGCTTCAAGCCCGCGTCGCCCCAGTGCTGCCACTGGCCGTTCGTCAATGTCGTTGTCGTCTTTGCGCCTCGTCGCTGTGTGGTGAGCACTTTCCCCAGGCGCCTCATCTACCTCTCCTTGCTCGGCATCAACATCATTGTCGCCCATGTTCCTCTGTCGACCGAGCTCCATCATCGGCTCCTGTTATCCCGGCATCGTCTCCTCGTCGTCCTGGCGCACCGCCGTTGTCCTCATCTCCGTGCTGCCCCGGGGTAGTTGCCCGACACCCGCTGCCGAGCGCCATCGTCGAGCCCCTCTGCCGAAGCTACCATGGGAGCACTGGAGCTCAGCCATGTGTCATTGCATATGGGCCCCGATGTCTCCTCTTTTGCCGTGACACCGACGAGTGGCCCATCCGGTAGCCCTTCTCTAGTGTATGACAGATGGGCCCCCACACATATCCCTAACTCCATCTCGGTTGTCCAATTCCAAAGGTCAAACCTGAGCCGCTTGATCTCCGTTAAAAACCTCGGGTCTATCCAAAGCCATCCGATCCTCCAGATCTGACCTAAGCCATTGGATCCCCTCTATCCAATCCCTCTGCCTATGTGGCAGTGCACATCAGCCTGTCCACCACTCCTTATTTTCTCTGGTCCATGGACCTAGTCCCTATGAACCTAGCCTATGACAGTAGGTCCCACTTATTTATGTATTCTAAACAATTCCTTAATAATTAATTCCCGAGGGAATATTCTAGAGAATATTATTTCTCTTTTTCTTTTTGATTTTCTCTGAATTCGATCTTCCGGAAGCCATAACTTTTCCGTCCGAACTCCGATTCAACCCGTTCTTCTTCCTAAATTCATCTAAAATCAGGATCTACATGTTTATGTACTTTTTACGTACTGTTTATTTGGAGTTTTTAGGTTTTTTCCTCATTTTGCATGTAGTTACATATATTCGTCGTTTTAGAGGATTGCGAAGTCTGCGGAAGAGTTCGGAAGAGCAATCGAAGACTTTTCTGTTCCAAGGCAAGTTGCATGACAATCCCCTTAAGCATGTTGATCCTATTTGTGAAAACTGTTTTATTTTAACGTTATTGCATGTAATGTTTTGGAATGTCATTTATTTACGGATATTTATTATTATCCTAATATTCTTTGATTATGGCCGTGAATTGTCATTGATATCTTTACCTTGATACCCTGGGTAATTAATATTGATTAGCTAGATGTTTAACTAATTCTCTAGCAAGATTATTTTAGGATTTGCTTAGCACTGCATAGAAACTTAGCGTCATTTTATGTGGGAAACTAACAAATCACTTATCGATAATTAATGGATAATGGCTATAGTTACACGATAGTTGGTCGTGGTTGGTTAATTAATTTTGTCAACTAAAATTTGACTAATAGTGGGTTGTGAGTACTAGGATTGTGAATGTTGCTAGTAGTGCTCATGACAATTAAAAACGGTTTGTGGACTACTTGTTGCGAAGCAATACCTACTAACCACAAACCAGAATGGGCAACAACTGGACCCGTAGTGTAGCAAGTTCAACAGGAGGCCCAGGGCGTGTTTGTGGCTATATCAATAAGACCACCATGATTGTGCCAAGAAGTCCATGTTTCGGGGGTTGAACCGTCTCCCTTTTAAGTGCTTGATCAGTTCCTGCGAAGACTGGTGATTCAGTAGGTAGCTTTTCTGTTGGGCGAGTTGCATGAAAAGTCTTGTCACGGTTTCTCCCTTGACAGTACCATGGTGGTATTTCGAGGCATGGTGACATGTGCGGAACCGTATCTTGGATAAAGTTGTACACCTCTGGCCAGAGTAAAACTATTCGAATAGTCGTGCCCACGATCAATGGGCAGGCCTAGCAATGTTTTCTGTGATTACTCCCACGCTACTCATTAATGATAATAAATGATGGAAACTTGATAGCTCCACTTTGGAGGGTTATAGCTTTGGGCCTGAACTGCATTGGAGTGATGTTCAGAGATTGGTTCAATGTTGATAATAATTTAAACTATACTGTTTTTAATGATTTTAAATGTAAATATTTTAAATATTGTTTATGCAAACAAGCCATACTATACCTTTTCTTTAGAATCCTGTTGCATTATTTTACATTTTATGTGTGACTTGTTGAGTACGGTGGGTAATACTCAGTCTTGTAATATTACAATCATCAGAGTGAAACTTTACGAAGGGGAGAAGTGTTTAGTGTTTGGCTTATACCCTAGTTGAGTTGCTTGTGGCTTGGAGTTGAAGCTACGCTAGTTGCGGTTCCGCTGCTGTTTTCTTCTTTCTGAGAACTAACTGCCTCTTCTATAAGTATTTATCGTTATTATGTTTTGGTAATGTTTATTAAATTGTCGATTTATGTACCTTGGCTGATTCCTGAATGAGGATTTAATGCATAAATTAGTTTTGGAAATTCTGATGAATTTCTAGACGTAACAGGCTATGATGTAATATCACCTGTAAATGAAACCTTACAGCCTGTAATTGTATCCCTGGGCCTATAAATAGGTACCCAGGCTACTGTAATGGCAAGGTTTTGAGATTAATACATAAGATTTGCTGCTACAGTCCACTCTCAATTTTCACCGTGGTTCTTCAACAACACAATGGTTTGGCAATCCTGTAACCATGGAGTGGTGGACTCATTTGTGGCTAAATGAGGGTTTTGCTTCATGGGTAATCAATCTGAAAACTGCTATATTTGGGAAATTACAATATTTCCGATTTTCCTGTATCATATCAGTGAATTACTCCATATGCTTGAACAGGTGAGTTATTTGGCCGTGGAAGCATTATTTCCAGAATGGAATAACTAGACACAATTCCTTGATGAGACAACCTCTGGCCTCAGACTGGATGCGAAAGTTCTAGCATTCAAAAAAGGAAGTATTCCAGAACCTGAACCAAAGTAGGATGCAGCCATTGTTTTTACTATTGATTGGGCGGCGGTACACTTACCGGTGGCGGCAGAGTCCGACAAGTCAGCAATGACGAATCGGTGGGGATACGACGGCGTCGAGGACAGCAAAGAAGAGTCGACGATGCAGCAGCGGAGAAGAGTCATCAATGTCATCGCCGCCGCCATCGGGGTCGGAACGGAGCCAGGGGGCTGCGTGGAGGAGGAGCGCGTCGGGGACTCGGGGCAGCGAGATCCGGGGTGGGGGAGCCGGGGAGCCGCGCGGAGGAGGAGCGCGTTGGGGACTCAGCGCGGCGGCGGTGAGGAGCGTGACGAGATCCGGGGTGGGGAGCCAAAGTTGTGATTCGGCGCAGGGGGTCACACGGGACAACGGCTTCCTTGGTGGAAGAAAAATCCATCTTGTGGGATGGTTTAGCCATCTAAATAGTCAAAGGTAGTCTATTAGAGAGTGTTTTTTTTTGTCAAAATGGTTAAATTTTGGCTTAGTCATCCATATGGTTTAGCTATTAAAAATACTCTAATGCCTAGGGCAGCCTCAGTCTCGGATGGGTGTTTTTTTTGTCAAACACACAGAAGATCTACGCATTATTTTATTAAGTGAGGAAAAAGACTAAAATAGCCAGGTACAACGAACTTACATGACCAAAACCACAACCAGGAGATCTACGCATCATTTCTTGAATCAGTGTTGCGTCCGGAGATGGGTGTTAGTCTGGTTGGACCCAGCCATCCTAATCCAATTTGAGAAGGGACATTCTAGTCTTTTTATGTGTCCAAGACGTGGAAAAAAAATTAAAACAGGCTTAGAAACCCCATGATGGAAAAAAACAAAGAAGAGGAAAGATATAGAGTAGCATTTTAGCGTATGCAATATTGGGAGTGTCCTTTTATCAAAGCCAATTACATAAGAGTGTATTTCATCAATTTTCTTATATAAACATTCCCATTTTGGTCGTACTTTAGGAAATGCTCCCGCTTTCATGTTACTCCCTCCGTTTTAAATTATAAGGTGTATATGTTTCTGTAACCTGGAAATGGATTCTAATCCCTCGAGGGATATCCCCTCGCATACTTTTTTCTCCAAAATTCAATATAAATAGTTATGAAAGAATTTAACAATATAGGTTATAGTGACATTTATCATTCCACCAAAAAATCAAGTTTAAATTCGACCTACACATTGAGAAGAAAAAAAAAGACAAATTTGAGTATGAACAGTGCCACTACTATTCATACGCTAGATTTGTCTTTTATATTTCAATGTGTGAGTTGAATTTAGACCTAAGATTTTGTGGAGTGGTATACATATGTTGTATGAGTGTTATCAAATTTTTTGAGAATTTTTTATATCTATTTAATAGGTTTTTAAACAAATGAGGGGACATCCCCTTAGGGGATAAAAATAGTTTCCCCTATAAGCCTACTTGATATAAGTTGACAACTATAGTTGAAGGCAGTGTTTGAAACAGAGGTTAGGATGAGTTTATAAGCCACATGTCAAACGAGAAAGCTCATTAGTGCATAATTAATTAATTATTATCTATTACAAGCTTGATAAATAAATTTATTTAATTTTTTAAAGAAATTTCTGTATAGAAATTTTTTAAAAATATATTATTTAACAGTTCGAAAAACGTGGTCATAGTAAACGAGGTAGTAGCTTAAGCCCAACCTCTGTTTTAAATAGTGCCTAAGGACAGGAATAAATGGCTTAAAAGGCTAGTTGATGAAAAGGAGCAATGGACGCTAGTGCATGGAAGAATTCTTTTTCTGCTGATATGAGTGAAACTCAGAGAAGTGAAGGCATTAACAATGAACTGAAGATATGAACAATTAACATTAGTATGAAATATGACATATTACCTTCGATTTTAAAAAATGACTCCATTGATTTTTATCGTGACGTTTGACCATTTATCTTATTAAAAAATTACTGTAAATATAAAAGATATGAGTAATACTTAATGTTTCTTTAATGATAAATTAGGACACAACAGAATAAATCATACTTAACTAAATTTTTTAAATAAAACGAATGGTAAAATGTTCTATCAAAAGTCAACGGCATCATTTATTAAAAACCGAAGGGAATAGATCAGGTCGTTAACTTGTCACATAAAAGATACGAAGATATAAAATATGACTTTTGGACATCACAAAGAACAGCAAAGCCGAAAGCAGAATTGAGAATAGTAAGACATGCAACAAGAATCTACCAAGATATCCCCACAGCATGTCTGGCCGTTTTAGTTAAAATCCTCATCCATTTGTGATGTCTTTCTGCACATCTCACATGTATGGATATGTATATTTAAGCACTTTCCCAGTCTCTAATCACATTATGAGTTAATAACAATTTGTTCATGCATTGCAACGGACATTCAATTTTTATCTGAGCCCTATGTCGGCCATCTATCGATCTCCTGTATGAAATTGCTACCGCTGACAACGCCTTCTCCGTGAATCGACAACACCAGCTCCACCTTCCCAACATCTGGCGTTGTGTATGTCCTCTTTCCTCTGCACCTGCCGCTAACAACACTTCCTCTGTGAATCGACAACACTTCCTCCACCTTCCCAACATCCGGCGTGGTGTATGTCCTCTTTCCCCTGCACCATTTCTCGCCCAAAGGTGAGTGGGGACTTGGCCGTGTCGCAGGCGTGTGCAGTCGTTTGTGTCACGCGGAAACTGTATCTCGCTTCTAGTGTTGATTGAGCGCAGAACATAATCTACGAAGCAGAAAACAAAGAACACGATTGATGTTTCCTTTTTTAATCAGCTAAAGTCACTGTTCACACTAGCTTTTGCCCCTGACATAACCACAGAACAACCCCTAAGTTGAAGTAGCTATAAAGTTATACGTCAATAACTAAATGGTATAATTATGAATAAGGAAGATATACCTAATCGCAAAGGATTTACATGTCAGGAGTTGAAAGGACAAAGCACATTTTTTTCCTCACAAAACTGCCCATGGAAGAAAAGAATCTACACATAGAAAGGTACCTGCTCTTTACAAAATTACAGAATATCTATTATCCTCTGAATGTTGTTTTTGTCTATCATGCACCAAAACAAAAGCTAAATCTCATCGGCTCGTCCTAAAGCAATATTATTTATTTTGAACATTTACCAACCACCCTAGCTATTAGCACCAAAGACCAACTCTAAATTAGTAACAGAAACCTGCAGAAGGTGTCATCTAGAAATCCCTCTTAAAACTAATTCACCATTTGCTCATAACTTTAAATCAGATAGAAGAACACTTTTAGAAAGATTGAACAATCAGACTATTGCCAACTATCATGGTAATGTTGGTTGATCCTGGAAAAGGAAACGAAGTATTCCATAATCTCTGTTCAATAAGGAGAAACAACAGACATAACCTTTTGCTTTACTTTTGTGATTTCTACTAACCTCAAATTGTTACAACTTAAATTGGTTCTAGAATAGTTTGATCCTAATCACTGCTCATCAACCATTGCTATACACAGGAATTCAGAATTCCCTTCATCCTCACATTCCAATGGCACCTAACAAAATATGGAGGAACCAATCCTTCTTGTCTGCTAGCAACCAAGGACACTAAACACTATGTGATTATCATAACCCATGTAGTAACTCTCAACTGACAGTCAAGGGGAAAAAACTTCAAAAGAGGAAACATTCGAGCGTGAACCTGAGGAAAGAAACAGAATTCATGCAGTAGCCAAAGCTCGTAAGAATTTGCAAAAATTTTATGGCATGTATGTCAAGACTTAATTTCACTAAACACTGGAGGAAACTGAGCTCCAGCTCAGCAGCGTACTGGAGGACGATGGCGTGCCCCCCTCCCTAGGAATTTGCATGCGCGCGGTTCATCTCGCACCGGGGACAGAGGCCGGGCTCATGAATGACGGACGAAACGGATTGAAGTACAAAATAGGCATGCCGCTGCCATCTTCCACCGCGGCGGCCTGCATGGACAGGGACGCGAGGATGGCGGAAGCAGGCACACGGGACATGCAGGCTCGGCCGTCACTGTAGCCACGGACTGGAGGGAGTGAGCGATCAGACGATCACCTTGGAGTCATGGAGCCGCATGGCCTATAGTGGTGAGGACCTCCACGCTGGGGAGTAGAGCAGCAGCCACAGGTGGTGGTCCATGTAAGACAAAAACAGGAGGGGTCTCGGCAGGGCCGTCTCCAGAAATTTGGGGCCCCGAGATGAAGCATAAATTAGGGCCCTAAATTTGCTTCAAATAACTAATATAAATAAGACATTGCTAATTTGATTTAAATTACGATCTACTAATTACTAAGACTACTATTCTACACTTTCTAATATTCTGCCCACTGTATCCACTTACCAGTTGGCCCTTTACCAGGGTAGGGTTGTCTAGTGGTCAAGCCAGGCCGATTGAGGAGTCGAGGACGAGGAGGCGGCAGAGCCGCTAGGCCTCGGCAGTGCTCGCTTACTGGCCGGCGGCCACTTAGCCCTGCCCTAACGCGTCACCTCGCCTTGGTCGTCTTCTGCTCCTCGCGAGTCATGACGCGTCGAATTGCAAAAGAGCCATGCACTTGCCGCTCAGAGGAATTGGGATCGACGCTCACGACGTCAACGAGTCAACGAGACATCTAGCGATTCTCCGTTCTCGCCTCCTGGGCTCTTGGCTTGCGCTCGCTACCCAGCCGGCCCACATGACTGCTGCAAATGGAAGGCCGCAGAAGCAGCCCAGGCTAGTAGCCCATTCCGATTTGGGGGCCCCCAAAAATTGGGGGCCTTGTGCAGCCCCCAATCTGGCTCCCCGCCTTCGACGGCCCTGGGTCTCGGGTGGAGTATCTTAGGGTCAGGGACGGATTCCGTGAGAAGGCATAGGGACCAGAGAGGGCAGCGGTGCTCTAATGTAAAAGCATGACTGGGACACTACGCAAGTCACACCTTGTCAATGGAGAAAGGCAGAAAGCGACCCGAAAGGGCAGCGAGCGCGAGGAGGTCACGAGGGCATCCCTGATGGAGGAGCGGATTGGTTCTGAAGGATTGGAAGAGCGGAGCGGATGGCCCACACATCGGCATGAAAAGAAAGGGAGATGGGAAGACCGGAGGAAGAACACCAAACCAGAGTCGGACACGCCCTCGACGGATGAAAGTTCAGGTGACGGACAAAAGTTGGTAGAAACACTATTGCTTTTTATAATAGTAGAGATAAGGAGTCTTAATATGATTCTCAATGTTCCGTTCAAGCTGTGTAAATTATCACTTTGTTTTGTATGAGAATAAAGATTGGCCCAGTTTCTTTTACATACATCAAACGTATAGTTCTCATCCATCAATTTATTTTGAGAACATAATATTAATCCTAGTGATTTTGAAGCATCAAACATTAGGGATCCTTGTTTAAAGAAAATCTAACACAAGGGAAAGAGTATCAGACAATTTACTGAACAAAGATTTAGCCTTTGACACCATATTTGTCACCACGGCAAGGCAGTCTCCAGCAGCAGCAAGATCCAAAGTTCAGTCAGCTGCTGGGAGTACCGTGATTAGGCGAGGAACAGAGCTTTCAAGCTTCTATGGGGGCGACATGGAGATGGGATCTATTCTATCTGTTCCTCAAAAAGGAAAAAAAAATCATCACTAGAGAACTTGGAAGTCATGCCTTGTGTGCTTTTTAGATCGGAAAGACATGGGCACGACCACAAACACTTAATATCGATTGAAATGCAATGAACATAAACGATAGTTAAAACATTGATCAAATCGCACTTGGCAGAAACTAGTGGAAATCCGTATTCCAAAATCATAAGACACGGCTTTCAAATTTTAAAGAAATGTGGCAATCCTCCGTTCCTAATACCCCTAAAGGCCCCTTTGAAATTCATTGACTCTCTTCATTTGATCCAAAAGGAGCCTACAAGTAGCGGTGCCTCTAACCAAGTCTTCTATAAACAACTGAAGTCCATAGCACCTGCACAATCAGACCAATGTACAATAGGGGGCAACAGCTTAAGTACACAGTGGTGTTAATAAAACATCAAATACTAGCCAAAAGTCATAACAAAATATAAAAAGTGTGTTTACACTTCAACAAGAGTTTACTTTGGAAGCTGCCATTCTTTTTGAGTCAACCAAACATATGGACTTTATCAAGAATAAGACCGATACAAACGAAGCTAGGGATAAACACCAGAAAGTACTTCACTTGATCATACCTGTATGTTAAAAAGAAACATGATTAGGAAAAGGAACAAAAAAAAAGTGTATTGAAAGCAATGAACTGAACTACACACTTATCACTATTTTGCACTTGAACTTCAATTTCTCGCATTAGATGTCTCTGCTCATTTAAGGAATGGGACAGCTTTTCAACAGTCGATGATAATCTTCTATGAAATTTCTCCTCCTGGCTTTCATGTTCTGAAATTTCTGCATCTCTAAAAGTTTTCTCTTCCTCCTTGTTCTTCTCAAATTGCCTTTTGTGTTCCAAAACCTCATCCATTGAGAAAAGTTTCTGGAGAGATGGAATAAACATAAACTTGCATCAGAATCTGGTTTTCGATGATTACCACAACCTGTTGCCCTCCGTTAACAGAATATGGTTAAACTATATTTGTTTTTATTACATGCCATGCTATCTGCTTTCTTTCTTTTTTTTTTTTGTTGCAAATCAGGCCATGCTATCTCTGTTGAGTAATTCACAATGTAAATATGTAGCTTTAGCGGTTGCTTTAAGTACTTGCTTGATATTTTCGTTAGGGAAAATACAAGGTCTGAAGGTAGTTTATATTTTTAATTTAAGTTGCTGTTCTTGGTAAAAAGTGCATTTAACATTCTCTGTAAGATATTGTTTAACTATGTTGAATGTGGACATTCACTTTCAACAGTACAATGCAGGATGCTGCATCATTAAACACACCCATATTCTTATTAGTAAACTCCAGAGTTTGAATTCTTAAGCTGCATTGTCTCCCAAACAACTTATAGATGGAAGGCTATCCGGATTAAGTTATATCTGATCACTGAATACTAAGATATTTGCCACTTTGAATCAGGCAAACGAAGGGTGTGGTAGAAAATTGTGAAGAAGCAGTTGCAGCATAAGGATCTCATAGTTCAATCTTTCACTTTGACAGTGCTTGCTACAATATTAATGACAATATCTGTTCTTGTGTAATATTTTTATGTGAGAACTCTAGTTTTTATTTTTCTGTGACTAACATCAATTTGTTGCAGTTGCCCATATTTTATTTATCTGCGATTGACTCATTGTCGAGCTATCAGCATGATAAGGCAGCGAGTACTCCATAATTATGATTTTCTTGTTGATAGTGGTTACATAATCTTTTCAGCTGTTGGAGACAATGGTGAAGAACTGTGGTGAAAATGTCTAATTTCAAGTTGTTGAACAGAATATTTTGCAAGAAATGGTTAAAATTGTCAAGAAGAAGGTATCTCCCTCCTTTGGTTATTGCCACTACTCTCATTATTACTCTTTTGTTGTTTAAATTAGCAGAGAGAAGTAAGAGAATTTATTTTTTAAAAACTAATGGCCTGTTTGAATACTAGGGATTTGGATCAAAATCCTTACGAATTTGAACTAAATAAGCAGTTTAAAAGAAGTTGCATCACCTAAACGGTGAAAGGTCTTGGTGTGCTAAGAATTTGTGGAAAAATTAATTTCCGCATTTTAACTGACTAACATGGAAGATTGATGTTCATATAATTTTGTCAGGACATTTAAAGTGATGCTGTTCTTCTGAGTATTCTTTTCTGAATTTACAAAAACTTTTCTTAGATTTATGAAAAGCATGCATTCCAACAAGTCATTCATTGTGATAAAAAAAATCTGGACAGATGGAATAAAATATTAACTTGCATCAGAATCTGGTGTATGAGTATGACAACCTGTTGCTATCCATTAACAGAATAAGGTTAACATGTTTTTCATGCTAACCTCTTATTTATTTATTTTTTTTCAAATCAAGTCATGCTATCTCTATAGGGAAGATTAGCCACCCATGTAAATATACAGAACCTTCTTGTAGCAGGCTATTCATTGATTTCCCCCAACATCATATAGAGTAATTCTGAATAAACTTATTCGGAATGGAACAAACAAGCCTAAGATGTGTCTACTTATTTATTTATGCCCTAATAAGCACAAAACCAAAAAGTCTATGGAGAAGGTGGAAGAAAATACACTCAGTTGTTGGAAGGCCGTACTAGTAGAGTATGAGATTTCACAGATATACGGAGTCCCAGAGGAAGGGGAGGAAGAAATAGATTACCTCATTGGGTTCCGTCCTCCCACCGCAATCGGAGCTGAAGAGGCGCCGCGGGTTCTCCGCTAGCGACCGGGCGAACAAGGGGAACGCCCGCTTATACCCAGATTGTATCCTCCCAGCCCAATCGGTGGTGCTGAAGAAGAGGCTCGATCCCTCCTGCCCATGGAGCGCGGAATAGGAGCGCCGAGGGATCGACCGCCGGAGCGCGCGGCCAGCGGATCGGAACAGC
The DNA here is from genome assembly GCA_003991445.1 of Oryza meyeriana var. granulata. Classification (NCBI taxonomy): domain Eukaryota; kingdom Viridiplantae; phylum Streptophyta; class Magnoliopsida; order Poales; family Poaceae; genus Oryza; species Oryza meyeriana. Next base: position 131,471 of record RYFJ01000094.1, on the reverse strand, counting down.
CACGAAGAAGCCATGGAAAACACCTAGCACTTGTCCTTTTTTTTTATTTTCCCTTCTCGGTGGGGAAGAAGAAAACCGAGGCTGCAGCCTTTGTTCTCCTTTCTGGGCAAAAATCGTGTTGGGCCTAGTCTGCAATCCTGGCCCGTTTACGTTTCCTATCCGACAGCGGAATCTCGGTGAAGACAGCCAGCGGCGGGAAGCGAGGAGGTCGGCGTCGAGGGAGCTTGGTGCAGACGACGAGTCCATGAAGATGGCGAGAGCGCTCCAGCCGTCGTCACTTTCTCCGTCGCAGCCGGCAGCAGCAGGCGAGCCCCGTTGAGCTACATTGCCGGTCTGGAGTTTCCCTCGGTTCCCCACCGCCGCTCCATCGTCGTCGCCGCAAGAACCCATGACGAGACGAGACCGGCACAGCCCACGATGTTCCCCGCCGCGCCAGATCGACTTCATCCACCGCCGGCCTCCGCCACACGCACCTGGGCGCCAGGACGCGAGCCCAGCAAGGGAGACGGCCGCCGGCGAGACGGAGGCGGTGAAGGGCAGAGATGCATCCCGCGGCCCTTCCCGGGCTCCTCCATAGCCGTGCCTCGACAAGCTTATCCGCCTCCACCTCAATCTCCAGCGCGGACCGCCGGTGAGCTCGGCCGCCTCCTCGCGCCTCATCCCCGACCTCGGCATCTTCGGATGGTTAGGAGCTCGGAGCGGCCATCGGCACCGCCGGCGCCGGGTTGTCCCGGGCTCGCAGCCGTCTCCCCGTGGACCTCCACCGCCGCCGTCGACGGTCCCGCCGTCCAGCTCCTTGCCGGAACGCGTCGCCTGCCGCTTCCTCGCTAGGCTCGCCTTGCTTGGCGAGCTCGGTGGAGAGCAGAGGGTGGAGAGGAGGAAAAGAGGGAGATAAGGTGGAAGGAGGAAAGACAGCATTGGGAGGGGTGAGTGGAGGGAGTGGGACCCACTGATAAGTAGGTTCCACTCTATTTTATCGTTTTGTGTGACTGACATATGGGTCCCATGTATTGTTTTTTTTTTTATTTTTGCTTCTAGTGCCACAGAAGCGCCGCGTCAACACCACATAGGACAAATACCAAATCAAACATGCCACGTAGATGCCACGTCAGTCGAAACCGCTGTCACTACTACCGAGGGACTTAGTTTGTACTGGTTTTAGAAGTTGGGTGACGCTCTATACTTGGTTTTGCAGCTGAGGGATGCGAATAAAACTCGACCTATAGATGAGGGACATAAAGTTGACTTTTTTTATGTTAGAAATAGGATTGGCTAATGATCAATTATTAGCACACATGTTATTTGTGCATCTTCAGGAAGTAACATGTCCTCTTGAAACAAAACCTATTCATACAGAGCCCGTTTGGTACGACTCCTGCAACGAGGACGGAGCCATACAGAGCCTTTTTGGTACAACTCCTGTAACCAGGATGAAGCGGAGCTAAGAAGCGGTGAGAATGTTGCTTCATCCTTACAGTGTATTTTTTGGAGTGATCCGATAGCTTCGTTTCATATTATCTAGGATCTCAAAGTGTTTGGTAGAGCTTTAGCTCCCCAGACCAAGGATCTTGGAGCAAGAGCTCTTCCTTAGGAAGGATATGTCCTCCCCAACTTACCACAACTCATATTAGACGTGTCACATTTTGTTAGGCAATTGTTTGGTAGTTGTGGCTTGCCAATGGGTGATGCCCCACAGACCAAGATTTGGGGAACCTGGTGTTCAGCGGTGGGGTTTCAAGGCTATGACCTACATGGCTTGACACGTAACAAATCAGAAAACGCACGAGATTTTACCCAGGTTCGGGTCTCCCTAAGGATAATAGCCCTACTCCTACTTGATTTCTTGATCGGAATGTGGAGGATTACGCTGAGTGGAAATGCAAGAGCTGGCTAAGTCCTGCACTCCTAGAGCTCATGTCTAGTTGAGTCTCCTGCCTTTCTCGGCGAGCTCGTGCTCGTATATAAACTACTCCAATTCTACCTAACCCCCATAGAGGGTGCTAGCAGGATACTTTACGCATACATCATTGTCTACACTTTAGCCATTGTCATGCTGTGTGTCGCTCATCATTCTCTTCTGCAGTGTCGCCTCGCTTCTCTTCGAGTCATCGCCAACATGACTGCGTGTAACGCCCCGGTTTTCGGGCCGTTAAAAACTATTTTGGTAAAAACCCTAATTTTAAAATTTTTTTAGATTTTTGTGTGTGCTTAAGGATTAAGTGCCATAGATCTCAGTCCAAACCTCTTTGAAACCCTAAAAACCTCAATCCCAAATCGAGACTCGAATTTTGCAATTCAACTGTCTCTCTTAAAAATTTCCTCGAAAAATTCAAAATCAAAATACCTTCCAAAAATTCTCTGTACTCGGGTTCAAATTTTGCAATTCGAAGCCCTCTAATAAAACCCTTTGAAAGTGGTCTTTGAAGCCTTTCATTGAAATCTCCTCATTTTGTTCCTCTCGAAAACTTTGAATTTCATCGAGAACTCCCTTCCCAAAATTTGCCAAATATATATATTTCTAAAACCCTCAAATCCCAAGAATTAAATTCAAATTCTAAAATTCCCTCGAGGTGCTCCAATTCTAATCCTTTGCAAAAAATTCCCAAAATATCCTTGAGAATCAAGTCCCAGTTTTAAATCAAACCTCTCTTGAATCTCCTCTTTTTCTTTTCCCAAATGTCATCCAAATATCAATATATATATATCTATGCTCAAATCCAAATCACAGAAACCCCTCTCAAAAATTCTCAAAAGCCCCAGGAGTTCAAATCCCAAAACTAAAATCAAATCCAAAATTAAATCTCCAAATTATCCCTTCAAAAACTCTCTCTAAACCTCTCTTTCAAATATATATATATCAGAGTCCCTCTTGAATTTCCCTTGATTTAATTCCTAAGGATATTATAAAATCAAATACCAAATTCCAAATTCAACACCCTTTCAACTCTCAAAAATTTCTCCAAAATCAGCCCTGGAACCTTTATAAAAATCCCCCAAATTTTTGCAAAAACCAAAAACCCCCCATTGAAATCAATTTCCAAAAATCAAATCCTCCAAAAATCAATTCAAACAATTTCTGGGAAAAGATTAAATGGCACTGTGCAAGCCGGGCCGTCCTCCTTCCTTTCTCGGCCTGTTACTGTTTCCTGGTTGCGCGGCCCGCTCGGCCCAGCCGAGCGCGCGCGCGGGATTTAATCCCCGTGGGCCGGGCGTCAGCCACCCCGTCTCCGCCAGTCTCCTTGGCCATCCGATGCACAGACGTGGACGCACGGGATCAACTCTGCCGCTCGGACCCGCCTATCAGCCGACGACGCCACTGTCGTCGTCTTCCTCTCGCCTCCACTCTTTCTCTCTCTCTACTCTCGACCTCTCTCGAGTTCTCTCTTTGTTCCCTCCTTGTGCATGCCCATACCGGCCAGTCACCGCCATAAAAACGCGCGGACGCCATCGTCAACCCTCCCCGTCCCATCGCCCGGCGTGAGACCCACTCCGCCATCGTCGCCGCGAGCCCGGAGTCAAAAAGCTTGGTACCGAAGCTTTTTTTCCTCACCGTCGGACGCCATAGTCAATGCGCACGCGTGGGCGTGCCGTCCCGTCACTTCGCCATCTTTTCCCCATCCCATTTCTTGCCTCTGCCCCGCATGATGCAAACCACAATGAGCTCTGCCATTGTCATGTCTCGTTGGCCGAGCTCAAGCTTATCTCTGGCTTCCACTGCCTCTGTCCGCCGTCCTCTAGCGCCCAAGCTCCGCTATATGTTGGGCAACCTCCCCTCCCCTTCGGTCACCAAGAAGCAAGCCCAAGCCAGCCTACCTACCAAGATCCTCTCTCTGCCGTCGCCATTAGAGCACTGACCCGAGCTCCCACCGCCGATTCCGACCACCACAGACCCAGCCACCGTTGTTGCCGAGTCCCTTGGACCACCACGGACCTCCTCCGCCATTCCTCGCCGTCGATTAGCCTCTATATCAAAACCCCCAAATTTGCTCGCCGCCGTCCACCATCGCGGCTACTCTGTTTCTCACCGCTGACGGAGGTAAAGCTCAATTAACCCCCTTCTATCCCTTCCTCCCATAATACCGCACTCAAACCACCCAAACCCAAGCCATTCCGCCGCCAAAATGGTCGCTGGCGACGATCTCTTTCCTCCGCCGCTGCTGCTGGTTCGGGATGGCCGTCGCCGACCATCTTTCGCCGCCCTCCAGTCCAACCCGAGCCGTTCACTAGCTTCCTTGTCCCCTCCGCTCTCTGCCAATGTCGGCCGCTCGCCGAGCCTTGCCGCGCCGCCGCCGGCGAGATTGACTCCAGCGATCGTTGGCCGTCGATCCCCCGCCGTGTCAACCCCGTTGGACCGGCCGACGTGGCATTGCCAGCTGGACGCCGCGTCAGCCAGCGTAGCCTGCCTCCTGGACCCGGCCCCTACCTGTCAGCATCCCCATTCCCCTCTGACCCACTGGGCCCACGTGTCAACGCCACATTCCCTCTCTCCTGACAAAGCCGACCCCACCCGTCCGTCCCACACTCTCTCCCTTCCTCACTGTTGCAATGGCCTCGCCTATCAACTTCTCTGTTTTCTCTCTCTCTTTACTGTAGTGCTAGGCCCCAATGTCAACCTTAGTATTGCTCTCTCTCTCCTGACACTAGGACCCATTTGTCAGCCAAAGGAATATTCCAATGGCCTCGCCTATTAGCTTCTCTGTTTTCTCTCTCTCTTTACTGTAGCGCCAGGCCCCACATGTCAACCTCAGTACTACTCTCTCTCTCTCCTGACACTAGGACCCATTTGTCAGCCAAAGGAATATTCCAGGGAATATTCCTTTTCAAATTCAAATAAACCTTTTCTATATTCAGAAAATCCCCAAAACTTCTAAAATCCATATCTTTTCAACCGTAGCTCCGATTGACCCCATTCAAGCCTCTAAATTTTTCTAAAAATGAGATCTACCTAATGAAACTATTAATTATTAATAATAGTATATTATTTCTAGTGTTTTGTGTGTTTTTTCTCGTTTTACGCGTAGTCGACGCTTCAGAAATTCGTCGGACGTCGGATTTTCGTGAAGTTTGAAGACGAAGACTGAGGCAAGTCACTCCTTGACCATAGTGCTCCTAAATTTAAAATATTTTGTTTGCAAAATTGCATTGATAGTGTGCACGTTAAATTGATCAGCCTTGGTTTGCGTGTCGAACCGACGGACCTCCCCAGTAGTTGCATAAATCCGGTAGGACGTTGAAACCCTATTCCTTGTCACCCCACCTTGTGGTACCTCGGTTACTGTGCTCTCTGAGCACGGATTCCGATGGTTCCACCCACATCTCTATTGTTTGTCGATTGGGAAAAATTTGGGTTTCCAAATGTTTAAAAACCCGACATGCGATGTTAGCGGAATTGCGAAAATCCGTGGTGCAAAGTGATCGCCTGTGTGGTGGCACTTCGTATTCGCATATAAGGACCGTTTCCTTAGGGAATTTCATCCGAGCATCTCACAGTTCGACCACACAGGTGGAACGGGACACCCCTGGCTGAGTAACTAGTGTTCCCAGGATGGTTTTCGGTTGCTAATAAATGTGGGAGCAGTTGGGCGCCAAGAGGGCGCTATACCCCCGTCCCTGAGTACAGGAAATGAGTTCCTGGTACTTGGTTGAGAGAACCCATTTATAGAGCAACGTGATATCCTGGGAAGGCTCCAGAAAGGCCTTGTCACGAACCTCCCACTTGGCCAGTGTGGGACTAAGCTCGCGTCGTGTGGGTAAAACGTGCACCCTTTGCAAAGGTCTATAAACTATTCGAACAACCATGCCCACGGTTACGGGCGAATGTGAGGTGACTCCTCTAGCATAGTTTTGTTTTCCAGTGCTTTGTGAAAATGATTTGTGGTATGGGAATCATTACCAGAATCGGCCTCAGTGGCTGATGCATGAACTTGAGTGGTCTGAAACGGAATTGTGTGACCTAGAATGTCAAATGGCATCATAGTTTAGGCTTCCTGAGTAGGAGCGGTGTATGTTTTGAGTTGAGATGGCTTGAGGAGCCATTGAGGTGAATTATGAGATGAGATGATGTCCTGGATAGGACGAGAGTGAAAGGAAAAATGAGATTACGTCCTGGTGTGGACGAAATTGAAAATAAAATAATAGATGTGAATACAGTGGGAAGCTGCTTGAGGGCAGACCCACTGAACCGATCTGACAGGCGGTATATGAATAACTAAAATCAATTAAAATTTGTTTCGTCCGTTTGAGTTGTTGAAAAGCAATTCACGGACAGGATCAAGACAAGAGCCTCCTTCTAGTCACATTGAGACAACTCACACTTAGGTTTTTCGAAAATGTTTTCAAATAAAAAGATTTGCGAAATAAACCCCAGCCTATCTTTGATAGCTTGCATAACTCACGTTTTCCATGACTTGCTGAGTACGTAAGTACTCAATCCATTTCTTTTCTCCCCTCATTCAGGAAGAGTGAAGTTGAAGTGAAGATTAGGGTTCTTTCCTAATTCCAAGCCGTTGCTTGTGGATTGGGTTCTCGCTGGGCTGTCGTTCCACTGCTGTTGTTCTGTTTGAAGGTTCCTGCTCAAGTCTTGCCCGAAGTCGCAACTTATAAGGTATAGTATATATATATATATATATATATATATATATATATATATTTAGCTAATTGCTATGGTACATCACCGTTGACCGCGGGTACCAGCAAGGTTTCCTGGGACTGGTACTGGCATTGCGGTTCCGTGGGAGTTGGTTCACGCCAATCTCCTGTGGCACTTCCTCTCTGGTATCACTGTAGGTGGTGTCAGGGTGGGGGCGTTTCAAGAGGTGGTATCAGAGCATAGGTTTGGTATAGGAACGAAAGCCCTTCTCTCATAAGGATGACTTTAAGAACGATATATTTAAATATAAAGACTATTTGCGAAAATTTTCTGCTCCCTTCTCTCACTCTAAATTTGCAAAAAGGATTTTCTCATTCTTCACCCCCTCAAAAGACATAGAATCTAGATACTTTCCCCTTTCTCGCCTGAAGACATGAAGTCTCCGCGTCACTTGAGACAGGACATGAAGATGGAACCAAGAAGAGTTTAACCTTAGAAATCGTCACGAACTCGTTAGGAGTTTTGCGAAGATAGTGCGTGAGTTTGTGTAATGTCTAGTAGTCTGTTCTTGCATGGTGTGTTCTAGTCTTGGACTTGGCCACACCTAGTTTGGTCTTCCTGTTTTCGTAAAGAATTTTTCATGAGTGGATTTCTTTTTCTTCTCTTTTGTTTTCTCCTCTCCTAGCATTTTCCCTCTTACCTTGACCTTTTATGGGGTTAGAATGGCTCGTCATGCCCGTCGTCGGACCCGTGCCCCTAACCGCTACGGATACGAGGATGACCCAGCTCAAGCAGCCAACCCTGACCCCCAAGAAAATCAGAATATGGATCAAGTGGCAAATAATGGACATGAAGTTACCAACGAACCCGTCAATCAGAATGCAGACGTGAACCAACCTGAGTTTCCCCCACCTCCACCACTTCCCATGAACCTCCAACAGCTCCTGGCTATGCAAACCCAGATATTACAAGGAATAGCCCAAACTCTAGCAGGATTACAACAAGGGACAAGTACAAGCCCACCAACTCCAACCTAACCAGCACAATGGCAGATCAAAGCTGATAGACTTCCTAAGATCAAGACCCCTTGAATTCTCCCACACCGTCGAGCCAGTCGAAGCCGATGATTGGCTTAAAGATGTGGAAAGGAAGCTAAACTTGGTACAATGCACCCCACTAGAGAAAACCCTCTTCGCGGCTCATCAGTTAAGAGGACCAGCCACAGAATGGTGGGAAAATTATTGTGCCGCACATGAAGATGCCGCGACCATCGAATGGAAGGAATTCGCGGAAGCTTTTTGAGCATCATATGTCCCTGAGAGTATAATCGACATGAAAAAGGACGAATTTAACAACCTCAAGCAAGGGCATAGCAGTATTAACGAATACCTAAGTTACTTCCATAAGTTGGCTCGATATGCCCCAGAAGAAGTAAATACGGACAAGAAGAAAATACGGAAGTTTCTAAAAGGAATGAATGTGGATTTAAGACTTCAACTAGTGGCACATGAGTTCTCGACATTTCAGCATATGATTAACAAGGCTCTATTGGTAGAAGAAGCTGATAGAGAAATAGTGGACATAAGGAAACAGAGAGCCTCACAGTTTGGTTTCCAACAAAAGGATAGAACTCTTCGAAGAACCAACCCATCTGGATAGTTTAACCGAAGCACAACCCAGTATGCCCCTTCTATTGGCTTCACTCCTCGCCCATCTACCCCCAAACCACCCCAACAAGCGTCAGGTGTTAGCATTGGTAATAGTGGAGGAAGTAACTCCACGACACCCGCTGTATCGACCAGAAACTTGGCCGAAGTCTAGTGTTTCCATTGCCATGAGATGGGACATTACTCTCGACAATGCCCTCAAGGCCAAGGCGGTACCCGACCGGTGCAATCCAATATTGGAAGTAACAGAGTACCCACAATCGGTCCCAAGAACGTCAATCCACAGAACAGCGGATCAGTATCGCAAACCTCGCCTGTTTTTAGAAGGTCTCGTCTCAACCACATAGATACAGAAGATGTTCAAGACACCCTGATCCTCGAGACCATAGACGAAGCAACAGAAGATCAGGTTCTGCCAGAGCAGATGAACCTACAACAAGACCTGGAAGATTAAGGACCGACACAGTCATCAAGATATCGTGAAGTTTTTGCCAAGACCCGAAGGATGAAGCTCGGAATAATGTAAAGAACCGACGAGGACCTAGTTAGATAGGTTGCCCTAGTTCTCCCTTGTAGCCCTCGTGGTTCCCCTTATCTCGAATCTCGGGGACGAGATTCTTTTAAGGGCTTGTAACGCCCTGGTTTTCGGGCCGTTAAAAACTATTTTGGGAAAAACCTAATTTTAAATTTTTTTTGCATTTTTGTGTGTGCTTAAGGATTAAGTGCCATAGATCTCAGTTCAAACCTCCTTGAAACCCTAAAAACCTCGGTCCCAAACTTTCTCCTAAATCCCGAGACTCGGATTTTGCAATTCGACTGTCTCTCTCAAAAATTTCCTCGAAAAATTCAAAATCAAAATACCTTCCAAAAATTCTCTGTACTCGGGTTCGAATTTTGCAATTCGAAGCCCTCCAATAAAACCCTTCGAAAGTTGTCTTTGAAGCCTTTCATTGAAATCTCCTCATTTTGTTCCTATCGAAAACTTTGAATTTCATCGAGAACTCCCTTCCCAAAATTTGCCAAATATATATATTTGTAAAACCCTCAAATCCGAAGAATTAAATTCAAATTCTAAAATTCCCTCGAGGTGCTACAATTATAATCCTTTGCAAAAAATTCCCGAAATATCCTTGAGAATCAAGTCCCAGTTTATTTCAAACCCCTCTTGAATCTCCTCTTTTTCTTTTCCCAAATGTCATCCAAATATCAATATGTATATATCTATGCTCAAATCCAAATCACAGAAACCCCTCTCAAAAATTCTCAAAAGTCCCAGGAGTTCAAATCCCAAAACTAAAATCAAATCCGAAATTAAATCTCCAAATTATCCCTTCAAAAACTCTCTCTCTAAACCTCTCTTTCAAATATATGAATATATATATCTATATATATCTATATATATATATATCAGAGTCCCTCTTGAATTACCCTTGATTTAATTCCTGAGGAAATTATAAAATCAAATACCAAATTCCAAATCCAACACCCTTTCAACTCTCAAAAATTTCTCCAAAATCAGCCCTGGAACCTTTATAAAAATCCCCCAAATTTTTGCAAAAACCAAAAACCCCCATTCAAATCAATTTCCAAAAATCAAAACCTCCAAAAATCAATTCAAACAATTCCTAGGAAAAGATTAAATGGCACTGTGCAAGCCGGGCCGTCCTCCTTTCTTTCTCGGCCTGTTACTGTTTCCTGGTTGCGTGGCCCGCTGGCCCAGCCGAGCGCACGCGGTATTTAATCCCCGCGGCCCCGTGCATCAGCCGCCCCGTCTCTGCCTGTCTCCTCAGCCATCCGATGCACAGAGGTGGACGCACGGGATTGACTCTACCGCTCGGACCCGCCTGTCAGCCGAAAACGCCACTGTCGTCGTCTTCCTCTCGCCTCCGATCTTTCTCTCTCTCTTCTCTTGATCTTTCTCGAGTTCTCTCTCTGTTCCCTCCCTGTGCATGCCCATACCAGCCGGTCGCCTCCATAAAAATGCGCGGACGCCATCGTCAACCCTCCCCGTCCCGTCGCCCGGTGTGAGACCTGCTCCGCCATCGTCGCCGCGAGCCCGGAATCAAGAAGCTTTGTACCGAAGCTTTTTTTTCCTCACTGTCGGACGCCATACGTCAATGCGCACGCGCGGGCGTGCCATCCCGTCGCTTCGCCATCTTTCCCTGTCCCATTTTTTGCCTCTGCCGGGCATGACGCAAATCACAGTGAGTTCCGCCATTGTCGCGTCTCGTCGGCCGAGCTCGAGCTTATCTCCGGCTTCCACCACCTCTGTTTGCCATCCTCTAAAGCCCAGGCTCCGCTATATATAGGGCAACCTCCCCTCCCCTTCGGTCACCAAGAAGCAATCTCAAGCCAGCCTCCCTACCAAGATCCTCTCTCCGATGTCGCCATTAGAGCACTGACCCAAGCTCCCACTGCCGATTCCGACCACCACAGACCCCGCCACTGCCGCCGCTGAGTCCCTTGGACCACCACGGACCTCCTCCGCCATTCCTCGCTGTCGATTAGCCTCTGTATCAAAAACCCCCAAATTCGCTCGCTGCGGTCCGCCATCGCCGCCACTTTATTTCTCACCGCTGACGGAGGTAAAGCTCAATTAACCCCCTTCTATCCCTTCCTCCCGTAATACCGTACTCAAACCACCCAAACCCGAGCCATTCCGCCACCAAAATGGTCACCGGCGATGATCTCTTCCCTCCGCCGCCGCCGCCGGTTCGGGATGGCCATCGCCGACCATCTTCCGCCGCCCTCCAGTCCAATCCGAGCCGTTCACTAGCTTCCTTGTCCCCTCCGCTCTCTGCCAATGTCGGCCGCTCGCCGAGCCTCGCCGCCGCTAGCGAGATCGACTCTGGCGATCGTTGGCCATCGATCCCCCGTCGTGTCAATCCCGTCGGACTGGCCGACGTGGCATTGTTGCGTGGACGCCGCGTCAGCCGGCGTGGCCTGCCTCCTGGACCCAGCCCCCACCTGTCGGCATCGCCATTCCCCTCTGACCCACTGGGCCCACGTGTCAGCACCACATTCCCTCTCTCCTGACAAGCCGACCCCTCCCGTCAGTCCCACACTCTCTCCCTTCCTCACTATCGGAATGGCCCCACCTGTCAGCTTCTCCGTTCTCTCTCTCTTTATTGTAGCACCAGGCCCCACATGTCAGCCTCAATACTGCTCTCTCTCCCCTGAAGCTGGGACCCATTCGTCAGCCAAAGGAATATTCCTTTTTAAATTCAAATAAACCTTTTCTATATTCAGAAAATCCCCAAAACTTCTAAAATCCATATCTTTTCAACCATAGCTCCGATTGACCCCGTTCAAGTCTCTAAATTTTTCTAAAAATGAGATCTACCTCATGGCACTATTAATTATTAATAATAGTCGACGCTTTAGAAATTTGTCGGACGTCGGATTTTCATGAAGTTTGAAGACGAAGATTGAGGCAAGTCATTCCTTGACCATATTGCTCCTAAATTTAAAATGTTTTGTTTGCAAAATTGCATTGATAGTGTGCACGTTAAATTGATTGGCCTTGCTTTGCGTGTCAAACCGACGGACCTCCCCAATAGTTGCATAAATCCGGTAGGACGTTGAAACCCTATTCCTTGTCACCCCACCTTGTGGTACCTCGGGTACCGTGCTCTCTGAGCACGGATTCCGATGGTTCCACCCACATCTCTATTGTTTGTCGATTGGGAAAACTTTGGGTTTCCAAATGTTTAAAAACCCGACATGCGATGTTGGCAAAATTGCGAAACAAAATTAATTACGAAAATCCATGGTGCAAAGTGATCGCCTGTGTGGTGGCACTTCGTATTCGCATATAAGGACCGTTTCCTTGGGGAATTTCATCCGAGCATCTCACAGTGCGACCACACGGGTGGAATGGGACACCGCTGGCTGAGTAACTAGTGTTCCTAGGATGGTTTTCCGTTGCTAATAAATGTGGGAGCGGTTGGGTGCCAAGAGGGCGATATATCCCCGTTCCTGAGTACAGGAAATGAGTTCCTGGTACTTGGTTGAGAGAACCCATTTATAGAGCAACATGATATCCTGGGAAGGCTCCAGAAAGGCCTTGTCGTGAACCTCCCCACTTGGCCAGCGTGGGACTAAGCTCGCGTCGTGGGGGTAAAGCGTGCACCCTTTGCACAGGTCTATAAACTGTTCGAACAACCGTGCCCATGGTTACGGGCGAATGTGAGGTGATTCCTCTAGCATAGTTTTGTTTTCCAGTGCTATGTGAAAATGATTTGTGGTATGGGAATCGTTACCAGAATCGGCCTCAGTGGCTGATGCATGACCTGAGTGGTCTAAAACGGGACTATATGACCCGGGATGTCGAATGGCATCATAGTTTAGGCGTCCTGAGTGGGAGCAGTGTATGTTTTGAGTTGAGATGGCTTGAGGAGCCACTGAGGTGAATTATGAGATGAGATGATGTCCTGGATAGGACGAGAGTGAAAGAAAAAATGAGATTACGTCCTAGTGTGGATGAAATTGAAAAGAAAGTAATAGATGTGAATACAGTGGGAAGTTGCTTGAGGGCAGACCCACTGAACTGCTGTCGCGATCTGATAGGCGGTATAAGAATACCTAAAATCAATTAAAATTTATTTCGTCCGCTTGAGTTGTTGAAAAGCAATTCGCGGACACGATTGTGGCGAGAGCCTCCTTCCAGTCACGTTGAGACAACTCACACTTAGATTTTTTGATAATGTTTTCAAATGAATAGATTTGCGAAATAAACTCCAGCCTATCTTTGATAGCCTGCATAACTCACATTTTTCGTGACTTGCTGAGTACGTAAGTATTCAATCCATTTTTTTTCTCCCCTCATTCAGGAAGAGTGAAGTTGAAGTGAAGATTAGGGTTCTTTCCTAATTCCAAGCCGTTGCATGTGGATTGGGTTCTCGCTACGCTATCGTTTTGCTGCTGTTGTTCTGTTTGAAGGTTGCTACTCAGGGCTTGCCTGAAGTTGCAACTTATAAGGTATATATATATATATATATATATATATATATATATATAGCTAATTGCTATGTGTTGACACCGAAAACCGCCGGGGGCCGTTCGGCGTCTGGGACACGCGAAGGCCTGGGAGATTTGCTTCACTCCAGTGCAGGTCCTAAAATCTTGAGGTTCGTAAGCGTGCCAGTCAATTTGATCCTGCAATTGACAAGGAGATAGAAAATGTTAGATCAATGAGCCAATCGGCTGGAAGCCGATCTTGACTCGTCTCATCGGCCGATGGCCGATATGCACTGTAGCACTTATACACCGACTGGAAGCCAATGATGGCATGAGCAGTAGCGTAATAATCAGCAGATATTAAACTAGCCGATCATTGAAGGGATCCTCGAAAATCGGCTATAAACAGATTAAATAAATAAGCAGAATGCGTAAACAAATAAATTGGATAAACTCCAGCCGATTGTGATTAAAATTACTAGCGTCGCCGCAAAGATACTGCCCGCACTCGTGCCCGGGCCCTTGCTCGTGCCCGTACCCGTGCCCGGGCCCTTGCTCGTGCCCGCGCCCGGATCTTCGTCTGCTGTTTCATGCCCGTGCCCGGGTTCTCGCTCGTGCTCGCGCCCGGGTTAGCAGCGATTTTCGAAACGTTTGTGACAAATCGGCTAGATATGAAGATAACTTATCGGCTAAGCACTCCGATAAAACATCGCATAAAACCCATCGGCTTATTAAGAGTAAAGTTATTATTACCAGTCTAGTAGATCGGACCCAACCGTTGCAGCACAGACTAGTGACAATAACAAAACCTCGATAGGCCGATAGATTTAATGCGATCGTGATGAAGATAACTTATCAGCTATACATCCCGATAAGACGCTTGCACAAAAAATATCAATCTAGTAGGAATAACTTATCGGAGGCAGTTTAGTAGGTCGGACCTAACCGATGCAGCACAAACTGTCGATAAGTTACACCCAGTAAGCCGATACGATCTATGCACGCGTGATGTGATATACCTAATCGATCTATGAGGTCAAACTAAACTGATGCAGCCATAGATAAAACAAATATATCGTGGTAAGCCGTCCACTGTGAACCGACTAGAATATCGGACTTAACCGAGGAAGTCCTAGCCGATGCGGTGTCCGGGGTGACGAGACTTACCTTCTCGCAGGAGTTCGAACTTAACCGATGCAGCCCGGCTCGAGAAGCAAGAACCCGTCGAAGGGGTGGCGATGCGCCGAGATTGTATTGATCTGATTGATGTAGATAGATTACAAGGCACCCGGGCATACATATTTATACCCCGAGTTGATATGAGTCCTTATTGGACACGGTACATGATTTCCTAAACACAAAAGGAAACACTAATAGGACCCGACCGGACACGAGGTCAGGTTTCCTAAAGATAGAATATCAATCCTTGCTTAACTAATAATTAACTGCCATACTGTGGTCTTCACTGCTTCTCTCCGGATTCGGTCCCTTCTGGATCAACTTCCGTTTGTTAACTGTAATTTTCTTCTTAACCGAATCTGATACAGAACCATACCAAATTTTGGCGTTAACACAACCCGACCGGACACGAGGTCAGGTTTCCTAAAGATAGAATATCAATCCTTGCTTAACTAATAATTAACTGCCATACTGTGGTCTTCACGGCTTCTCTCCGGATTTGGTCCCTTCTGGATCAACTTCCGTTTGTTAACTGTAATTTTCTTCTTAACCGAATCTGATACAGAACCATACCAAATTTTGGCGTTAACACATGCCCCCCAATTTCGGAGTTCTCTATAGGACTTCGAAATTCTTTCATTTTGGGCCTTTAGATTCCTTCCATACCGAGGCGGCCCAAAGTAGCCCACTTGCCATAATTGTTTGAAACAGTGCCAACGGCCTCGATTCCCACCCGGTCATCATATCTCTATAAATCGCTTCGTCTCCCTAGCCTTTTTTACGCTTTCACATCACCAGAGCACTACCGCTTCATCTTCCAATAACCTCGACGAGCTCCGGCGAACTCAGACGAACCGTCGCATCTCCTTTCTTCGACCGCTGATTCCCGTTCTCCTTCTTCCGACGCAATGGTATCAGCATTCGCAGTCCCTGAGGTAATCTTTCTGCTCGACTGTTCTTCTGATTTGTAGCTTAGATGAATCCAATCTACCATGTTCTTCACCTGTTCTTCATCGTGTTCTTGTTTACTGTAGCACCTTAGGAACCAAGTTCTGATCCCAGCCGCCGATTACCCAGATTTCTTCTATCACGGCCCAATGGGTAGCGAGGATCCCACAGATTTCATTAGCGCCGAGACCCAACGCATTCCCATCAAGAACTCCGCCATGCTGGTCAGTGATTGGACCAACAGCTTTAGATCCTGGCCGAGCAAGCTTCCTGGGTGGAGGGACTGGTACATCAGAGTATCGGCCGCGAAAAGAACCATCTGGGAGGAATCAAACATCGGCCACTGCATCAACCTTTCTCTGGCCGATTTGGAAAAGAACGAGCCTCTGCTTGCATCGGCTTCATACTTCTGGTCAGATGCTCTTAATGCCTTCATGTTCGGTCACGGGCCGATGACCCCGACTTTGATGGATGTAACTATGCTCACCTGCCTCGACACGACAAGTTACATTGATCCCTTCAGGCATCGATTCAAGCCTGCTCATCGGCTCCAAGCTAAGAACATTGGTGGCTGGTCCAGGTATATATCCATCCACAACAAGGGAACTGGACCAGTCGATGATCGTGAACATGTCGCCTTCTTGAACTTGTTGCTGGAACGGTTTGTCTTCGGTGGCGCAACCCTCGGCCTGACGACCAACATGCAATGTCTGGCAGAGTGCCTGGCCGATCGAAAACAAATCCCCCTGGGGCAAAACCTCCTTGGTGCCACTTATCAGCTGCTGCATCAAGTAGTGATCAAGCTATCGGCCGGCCAGCCCATCGGCCACATTGGGGGTCCTTGGTGGTTTGTGCAGTTATGGCTCAACGTCTACACCTCCAAGGCCTTTCAAGAGACTTCTTTTCTTAACCAATCCTTCCCAGCCGATTATACAGAAGACCAGGAACCCATTTACCACCGATGTATCTCCATGGGCGAAGCTGCATCGGCTCTTTCTGGCGGCAAGATAACACCTGCTGGACTCAGTCAATGGTTCAAGGGGTTTTACTACGGCTTCACCAAGGAGGCCACACTTTGGTTTGCATACAACGATGCATCGTCATTCGAAATGCCTTCCAACTTCAATCCACTCAATGCTCTAGAAGACGATGAGTCGAAGGTCATATTTCTATCGGCCATTACCCCCTGCCTGCTGCCGACTGGCTTCTCTCTGGGCCGATCACAACCATCATATAAATTCTACCATCCATCGGTCGGCTCCCGTCAGCTTGGTCTCGGTCAACTTCCGATCGGCCTATTCTTTGTCGACAAACTTCAAGCCCGGGGCAACGTCAACAATGCCCTTGAGTATAATCGGATGCAGACCTTAACAGAATCTCTTCCTCTGGGTGCTGCCACCGAGGTGAATGTATGTACCGCCAACACAAAGCTTTTTGCCCGATGGTGGTCAGAATGGAGGAGACATCTATTCAACTTAGCGGCCATCCATTATTGCTCCCGCCTCAATGCCGATTATATTGAATCCGATGACGAGGTAACACCCATAAGCCTTAATCATTATTTCCGATTATCTCTCACTCTTAATTTTGCAGGCTGTCAACGTCGAGCCCCCAACGACAAGCACTAGCGGTTGGCCGATCATGTATCAACCTTCATCGGCCACTCCGAACTTAGGGCGCGATGCTCCCTCTCCATCGGCTCTCCTCCAGGCGCCCGGCCGACAGGACAAAAGCGCAAAAAGCTGGCGCATCGCCCCTCTCTCAAGAAGCAGAAAACCAAAGCCGATGTCATGGTCACGACACCACCTATCCCTCAAACAACATCGGCTCCCTCATCTCCTCAAGTATGTGCTACGTCTTAATATCATTATCTGCTTTCCCATCTTTCTCATCAATTTTATTTTCAGCTCGAGTCATCGGCTCCTGAACCTCAACCTTCTACTGACATCCCTCCAAGCACCGAGCCGATAACCTCTCCAGCTGCTCCAATCTCAGCACCCAGCCCCCAAGCCGTTGATGAGGCCGCTCCTACTACATCGCCTGACATCGGCCGTTCTGAAGAACAACCTACTCATCCGCTTGAAGCCGATGCCACCCAAGCTGCCAATGCCCTTCCTTAGGTAATCTCTTTATGCCCATACTATACTTTTAACTCTTCACTGATTCTTTTACCGACGTCAATTTGTAGTCCTTAGCCGATCTGTTCTCCTTTGACATCGGCAAGTACTTAGAGACAGAAGAAACAACAGCCACCAGCGCAGCAACCAAACCGTCCTTCCCAGCCGATGTGCGCGAATACTTAACGAGCATCATCAATCGGCTGGAAAATCCAATCGACGCGTTAGTGGAAGATTGCGGACCGATCCGGGCAAGACTTGCAGATATCGAACATCATCTGCCCGAAGAACTTATCGACGCACTGACACCCGCGGCATATCTGGAATCTCACAGATTCAAACTCATCAAGCTCAGACAGCGCATAGCCGATCGTGCTGACCAGCAGAAGACAACCCAAGATATCCAAGCCGATCGGCTGTCAGCCCAGATAGAGAAGAAAAAGCTCGTTCATCCCGGCGCAAGAATTTGAAGATCATCCCGGGCTCCGATGAAGACGACATTCGTGCTATCAATGAGATTGACCAGATCCGCCTGCGTGTGATCGAAACAATTCAGAACTTTTTGTAAAACCTTAATACTATTGCTGTTGCTCCGGAACACAACGATCATTTTTGCTGTAACATAATCTAATCGGCACTGCTGCTTGTCTCAATTGTCCCTTGGTATTTATTGTCTGTTTGATCTAAAGGCGATATCAATTAATATCGGCTATCTTTAAGCGATGCAAAACATCGGCTTTCCGAACTGTTTTAGAAATCGGCTGTACTTAACCGATTCAAGAGTTAATCCAAACACTCGGATAATATCTCTTGAGGTACTTCCCATTAAGTGCTTTAGCAAACTCTGTCCCCTCAACATCTTCTAGTACATAGGCATTACAAGGCACACAACGATTAATCCAATAGGGCCCTTCCCAATTAGGCGACTACTTTCCAAACTTATTATTTCTGGACCCGATCGGCAAAATCAATTTCCATATAAGATCCCCCTCAGTGAACGATTTATTCACCACTTTTCTGTTATAATGCCTAGCTGCCTTAGCTTTGTTTTCCTTGATCCTCTCCAGTGCCCTTAACCGATTCTGAGCCAAATCTTCAAGTTCATCTGTCATCAAGTTATAATAATCATCGGCTGTCAATTGATTCTGCAACGAAATTCTCCTAGAGCCGATGTTAGTCTCCGAAGGCAAAACTGCTTCATGTCCATATACCAGTTGGTAAGGTGGTGCTCGAGTAGATCCATGACATGCCATCTGATAGGCCCACAATGAATCGGCTAATGTAGTATGCCATCTCCGCGGCTGTTCATCAATCTTCCGCTTAATTAACTTGATCAAACTCTTATTAGAAGCTTCCGCCTGTCCATTAGCCTGAGCATAATAAGGTGATGAATTCAATAACTTAATTCCCATACTGGCAGCAAACTGTTGAAACTCATCGGACACGAAAATAGATCCCTAATCAGTAGTTATCGTCTGAGGAATCCCAAACCGATAAATTATGTGCTCCTTTACGAACTCGATCGCTTCTTTGGACGTAACTTTCTTCAGAGGAATCCTTCCTGATAAATTTGATATAAATCTCCTTACAAAATTAATCTTGCCGATCAATGATTGTAACTCTGTCTTGTTACTTGGTGGCTCTGTAGTCTTAATGGCTCTAACGCTCCTTTGACTAACTTCAATTCCTCGCTCATGAACCATAAAACCCAAAAACTGCCCAGCCGATACACCAAAAGCGCATTTATTGGGATTCATCCTTAGTCCGTATTTCTTAGCCCTTTCCAGCACTCCCCGCAAATCGGCTATATGGCTTTCCTCACTTTTAGACTTAACCACCACATCATCAATGTAAATTTCTACTAATAAGCCGATGAGATCATGAAATATATAATTCATCGCCCTCTGATACGTCGCACCGGCACTTTTTAATCCGAATGTCATCACTACCCACTCATATAAGCGATAGCTCCAGGACACCGAAACGCAGTCTTGTGTATATCTTCCTCTGCCATAAAAATCTGATTATATCCTGCATTGCCATCCATGAAACTAATAATCTTGTGTCCTGATGCTGCATCCACTAATAAATCCGCTATCGGCATCGGGTACTCATCCTTGGGGGTAGCTTTATTTAAATCCCGGAAATCGATACATATTCTCAATTTTCCATTCTTCTTTTCCACCGGGACGATATTAGAAACCCACTCAGCATATCAACATGGTGTTATAAATTTTGCATCATACAACCTCGTGATCTCCGCTTTGATCGGCTCATATAACTCTGCCTTGAATCTCCTTGGAGCCTGTTTGAACGGCCGATATCTTGGTTTAATGGGCAGCCGATGTTCAACAATTGATCGGCTTAATCCTGGCATCTCATGATACTCCCAAGCAAAACAATCCCGATACTCCTTCAACAGTGTTATCAATTCTTCTCGAAGTTCAGGGCATAACTTTTTGCTTATGTATGTCGGCCTTGGCTTATCTCCTGGTCCTATGTCGATCTCCTCTAAATCATCGGCCGACGTAAACCCTTGTCCTAGTTTCCCCTCAAAATCTTCAATGGAGCCCATCAGAGTGACAATTCAGAGCCGACTTGCTGAATCGGCTATATCCCTTGGCTGGTAACCTTAAGATAATCTGCTTCCCATGTTTTTCTAGACAAGCAATCAACACCATCGGCTTCCTAGACTGGCAGATCGGTCATTGCAATGTTGGTTGACCGATCTGCTAGGACTACCTCGACTTGATCTCCTTGCCACTGTATCAAGCATTGATGCATCGTCGAGGGCACGCAACAGTTTGCATGAATCCAATCCCTGCCAAGAAGCAGACTATATGACCCCTTTCCATCGATAACGAAAAACGTGGTAGGTAATGTCTTGTTTCCCACTGTCAACTCCACATTTAACACGCCTTTCGCTTCTGATGAATTTCCACCGAAGTCTTTTAGCACCATATTTGTCTTGATCAAATCTTCGGCAGTTTTCCCCAATTTCCGAAATGTAGCATGAGGCATGAGATTAACAGCTGCTCCCCATCAACTAGCATCTTTGTCATCGGCTTCCCATTCACATAGCCCTTAATATATAATGGCTTTAGGTGCCGATGCTCTGATTCCTCGGGTTTATCAAATACAGCTTGATCGGGTTGCAACATTAGCTGAGCGAAAACTTCCTCATTGCCTTCTTCATCTGATGAAAGTGCTTTGTACTCCGAGGCAAAAAGAAAACCATATTTATTGGAGCTGATGCATCTACTTCATCGTCCTTCCTTTTCACTCGCCATACTTGTTTAGTTCTCTTGTGACGATGATCGGCCTCTTCCTGATCTTGCCTCTGTTCTTCCTGTTGCTCTCGGTGTTGTAGTCGTTGTGCCCTTCTCTTCTGATTTTTTTGTAAATATTCCTCTAGGACACCATTGAGGATTCTGGACTTGTTTTTCATGCACTTCCTCTTTATTTTCTTCAAAGAACTCTTCGTGAACCGGCCCTAATCGGCTATGTACGATACCCGTCTCCTAGATGGCCGATCCTGCGACAGACTTTCCTGATGATCCTGCTGAAACCTCAGATTATCGCACTCAGGGCAATCTTCAATTGATGGCAATCTCATCCCCTGATCCCAGCAGAACCGGAAGAACGAGCAATCCCAATGTGGATTATATCTTTCCATGTCCGGCTCAACCCACTGTTCTTCATACCTTGAATATTTTTCTATCATACCTGATGAAGTAATCCTTGATTTTCTATGATCCACATGCCTTCCTTCATCGGCTTGAGTCCTTGATGACGATTGTGGAGGCCATGGGCCCCGGGTACCTCATTACCAGTACATGGGCCACTCGGATAGAGGATGGGCCGGACCATGTAATTAGAGATAAGATAGCACCCGGCAGGCTGTACCTTGTATAATAAGGAAACATAGTCTTAGTTGGATAGGATTCTATCTCTAAGAAGGAAATCCCTTGGTCGTACGATTGGGATCCTTATCATGTACCCCTGTCCCCTAGTATATAAAGGGAGGCAGGGCGCCCCTCAGGGCAAGCACAACAAGAGCAACCAGATCATCGATCTCCATATACCTCAGAGGAATAACACCTCAACTGGACGTAGGGTATTACCTCACCTTGAGGGCCTAAACCAGTATAATTCTCTTGTGTTCCTCTGCAGTCCACCGAATTCACCCTCGCCGAGTAGCCCATAGTTTTATTGCCGGTGCAAAGCATCGACAGTTGGCGCGCCAGGTAGGGGCCCCGGCGAATTCTTCATCAGCAGATTCGATGGACTCAATCAACGGAGTCAAGGGCACCAAGCTCTCCCTGGAGACACCATCACCTTCAGGAGCCTAGATTTCGTTGCCGATTTACTCGGCAATCTCACCTTGGCTGAAGCAGATCCGATCTTACCAGCCGAGGAGCCAGCCGACATTGCGCCAGTCGGCCCATAGGACGCCGCTGCCACCTTCGACGACCTACTACGGCAGTCCCTTACATCACCTGAACATCGGGACAACCCTCCCTTCGGCGTCCGGCTCGCGCTAGGCCTTGAGCCAGCGCAGGTTGAACCGAGAGGGGGAGAGATCGTCAATCTCCCGCACGGATTCGGCGACGCTGCGCATCTACAACCCGCGCAGCAGGCCCGATCTCCAGCGATTCAGTTTGGACACGGTCAAGTACCGATTCAGATTGGATCTAGAGAGGTCGGAGTCGATCTTACTCCGATAAATTACTCGGAGTCCGACACCAAGTCGGATAGCGGTTCGAGCACCAGCTCGGACTCTACTCTGGCAAGCTTTCTCCTCCCCCGCGAGATCTTCATGGCTTCAACACCACCTTCCGAGGTGCGCCGACTATAAGAGGTAGCGACAAGAGGAGGCACGCCGATTACAACAAGAGGAAGCCAACCGCGAAGCCCGCAATAATGAGCTGCGACAAGCTGGGCGAATCGCTCAGCAACAGATCCTCCAAACCAAAGTTGGCGACCACGACGTCTTCATCACACCACAACAGAACGTTGTGGCCGCAGCAACTCTGCTGGACACCATCCAGCTCGGGCCAGATCACCTAGGCCACTTCGACTATCGCCAAGATCAAGGCGATGATGACAGCTGCTGCCTGTCAGCAGCAACGGCAGTCGGACAACACTGCTATACCGACCAACCGGTCGGTTCTCCGGCGGCAGGCTCATCTACATCAACGCGACGCTGGGCTGCCAGCTCCAGTCGGCAACGCGAAGAGTCCGGCAAACAACGCTCGGCAATACCAACAATGACAACCGGCGGCGTCGCCAGTACGATCGCCGACCCAATCAAGACCTCCGAGTACGACTCCACCGAGATCTTCGTCACACCATAAACGCTCGACGCGAAGAACGCGAAGAAGATGAACGCCGCCGACTCGAAGACGAAAACGAGCGCTTCGGTATCCACCACGAGCGACTACATCGCCAAGATCGGAGTCGGAGCCCTCACGAAGACGAAGGCATCCCAGCCTTCACTCGGGAGCTACAGGACATCTTGTGGCCGACTGGCTTTAAGCCCACCGGGATCGAAAAATACGACGGCAAGACAAACCCCGAGTCCTGGCTCACCGTTTACACCCTAGCAGTTCGGGCTGCTGGGGGCGGCAGTAGAGTCATGGCTAATTACCTCCCAGTCGCGCTAGCCGATTCGGCGAGGACATGGCTGACAGGCCTCTCGAGGCGGTCGATCGGTTCCTGGGGACAACTCAGGGAGCGGTTCATCGCTAACTTCCAGGGGACCTACGACAGACCCGCTTCGGAGCATGATCTTTATCAACTGCACCAGAAGAAAAACGAGTCTTTGCATGAATTCATCAAAAGGTTTTCCGAGAAGCGCAACCAAATTCCAACCGTCAAAGATGAAGCCGTCATCGCCGCCTTTCGTAAAGGGGTAAAAGATGCTCCACTTATCGCGAAATTTACTCGGAAGCCACCATCCACAGTCCGGGCACTCTTCGACATGGCCAACAAATACGCCGACTCCGCCGAAGCGGTCGCAGAGGCCCTCGACAAGAAGAAGGAGCCCCGACAGAAAGAACAGAAGGCAAAAGCCGACAACGAGCCGTCTCAAAACAAGTCTGGCAGCCGCAAACGGAAGTCGGACAACGAGGTGGCCAACATGGAGCGCAGTCGGTCGCGGCCCCAGCGGAACGACTACCAGAAAGTCATGAGCGGGCCATGCCCCTTTCACCCTAAGGGGAAGCACGCGGCCAAAGACTGCTATATGCTCAAGAAGTTTGCTTCCGAGCAGGCTTCATCGTCTGGCACCGACAAGGGAAAAGACAAGACAGACTCGGGTCCGGCTGACGATTTCCAAGATCTTCAGGCTGAGCTCAACCACATCTTCGGGGGGCCACTTGCGTACGAGTCCAAGCGCAAGCAGAAGCTTTCAGCGCACGACATCAACATGGTCTCCACGACCGACACCCCACAATACCTGCGCTGGTCAGAGACGGCCATCACCTTCAATCACGCAGATCACCCAGATCGGGTTTCCCACCCGGGACGCTATCCACTCGTCCTGGACCCGGTCGTCAAAAACATCAGGCTGAAGAAAACCCTCATCGACGGAGGCAACGCGCTCAATATCCTGTTCGCCAAGACTTTGGACGAGATGAAAGTTCCTCGCTCAGAACTACGGCCGAGCACCGCGCCCTTCCATGGGATAATTCCCGGCCTATCATCAACTCCACTCGGGCAGATAGCCTTGCCGGTAACTTTCGGCACGCGGGATAATTACTGCATAGAAAATGTCTGCTTCGAGGTCACTACCTTCGAGACTGCGTACCACGCCATACTCGGACGACTGGCACTCGCCAAATTCATGGCGGTACCACAATATACATACATGGTACTCAAGATTCCCGGACCAGCAGGAGTCCTCTCCCTCCGCAGCGACGTCAAGCAAGCCTTCGCCTGCGACAAGGAGAGCTGCGAACTGGCCCAAACACAAGAGGCGGCAGTCGGGCGCGATAGCATTCGGCAAGCCGTCACAACAGAAGTCGAGCAAGACCAAATCCCGGCGAAAAAAGCAGCGAAGTCGGGAATTTCAGCGGACTCTGACACGAAGAAGATCCCCCTGGACCCTTCCGACCCCTCCAAGACTGCCCTAGTCGGGACCGGACTCGACCCCAAATAGGAAGACGCGCTCACCACCTTCCTCCAGGCCAACAAGAACATCTTCGCGTGGAAACCGTCCGACATGCCGAGCGTACCAAGGGAGGTGATCGAGCACGCCCTAAACATGAAGACAGACGCCAAACCAGTCAAACAACGACTGCGGCGCTTCGCTCAAGACCGCAAGGATGCTATCCGGGAGGAAATTACCAAGCTCCTCGCAGCCGGGTTCATCAAAGAGGTCTACCACCCGGACTGGCTGGCAAACCCAGTTCTGGTCCGTAAGAAAAATGGTAAATGGCGCATGTGCGTCGACTACACGACCTCAACAATGCGTGCCCCAAGGACCCGTTTGGTCTTCCCCGGATAGATCAGGTGGTTGATTCCACGGCATGGTGCGACCTACTCAGCTTTCTCGACTGTTACTCGGGATACCATCAAATCAGCTTGAGAGAGGAAGACTGCTTGAAGACATCTTTCATCACACCGTTTGGAGCGTACTGCTATATCACAATGCCGTTCGGTCTGAAGAACGCGGGCGCAACCTATCAAAGGGCTATTCAGCGGTGTCTGCATACTCAGATCGGGCGCAACGTGGAAGCTTACGTCGACGATGTGGTGATCAAGACCAAGTCCAAAGAAGACCTCATCACTGACCTGGAAGAAACCTTCCAAAACCTTCAAAGATTCAAGATGAAGTTGAACCTGGAAAAATGCGCTTTCGGAGTGCCATCCGGAAAGTTACTCGGCTTCATCATCTCGCACCGCGGCATCGAGCCCAACCCGGAAGAAAGTCAACGTCATCAGGCACATGGCACCCCCGATTAACCTCAAAGACGTCCAAAAGCTGACAGGCTGCATGGCGGCCCTAAGCCGGTTTATCTCCCAACTGGGCGAACGGGGCATGCCCTTCTTCAAGCTACTCAAAAAGACCGACAATTTCCAGTGGACTCCGGAAGCCCAGCGAGCCTTCGAAGACTTCAAACAATTCCTCACATCACCCCCCGTGTTGGCGTCACCTCTGCCCCAGGAACCGCTAATGCTATATCTGGCGGCAACAACACAGGTAGTCAGCACGGTGCTGGTTGTTGAGCGATCCGAACAGGGTCATGTTCAAAATACAACGGCCAGTCTACTTCGTCAGCGAGGTCCTTGCCGACTCCAAAACAAGATATCCGCAGGTCCAGAAGTTGCTATATGGCCTACTCATCACAGCCTGGAAGCTGGTGCATTATTTCCAAGCACACCAGGTCACGGTGGTCACAGCATTTCCACTCGGGGATGTCCTTCATAATCGCGAGGCCACCGGCCGAATCGCTAAATGGGCACTCGAGTTGATGGCGTTCGACATCACCTTTCAGCCACGGACAGCAATCAAGTCTCAAGCTCTAGCCGACTTCATGGCCGAGTGGACGGAAGTCCAACTACCTACACCACCAGCAAAGCTAGAGTTCTGGACAATGTACTTCGACGGTTCTCTACGGATCGGTGGCGCCGAGGCCGGAGTCGTATTGACATCCCCCACTGGCGAAAAACTGAAGTACTTTTTACAAATCCACTTCCCGGCTTCCCACAACATCGCCGAGTACGAGGCACTTGTTCACGGGCTCCGCATCGCTATATCACTCGGCATACGTCGACTGGTTGTGCGCGGAGATTCTCAACTCGTGGTAAACCAAGTCATGAAAGACTGGACCTGTCTCGACGATACCATGGCCGGCATACTGTCAGGAGGTCCGCAAGCTGGAAAACAAGTTCGACGGGTTGGAAATCACACACGTCCTGCGCCAACATAACGACGCAGCAGACGAGTTGGCAAACATGGGGTCCAAGCGAGAAGCAGTTCCAACTGGAATCTTTGTCGAGCAACTCATGGAGCCATCAGTCAAGAAGAAACCGGCACCAGATCAGTCGGGAGGCAAGCCTACTCCGACCACAGATGCGGTGTTGCACATATGTCAAGACTGGAGGACTCCCGTTGTCAAATTTCTCACGGACGACGAACTCCCAGAAGATCGCAGCCAAGCTGAGCAGATAAAGCGTCGAAGCAAAAGCTTCCTGCTAGTCGGAGAAGACCTATACCGAAGGAGCGCATCCGGTGTCCTCATGCGCTGCGTCACCACCGAGGAAGGCAAGCAGATCCTGCACTCGATCCACTCGGGCATATGTGGCAACCACGCCGCATCCAGGACGATAGTCGGAAAGGCTTACCGGCAGGGATTTTTCTGGCCCACAGCAGTAACAGACGCCAAAGACATCGTTCGCAAGTGCGAGGGTTGCCAGTTCTACGCAAGACAAACAAATCTTCCAGCCCAGGAACTCCAAACTATCCCCATCTCCTGGCCATTTGCAGTATGGGGGCTTGACATGGTCGGGCCGTTCAAGAAAGCGCCAGGAGGGTTCACACATTTATTCGTCGCGGTGGATAAGTTCACCAAGTGGATTGAGGCTAAACCCATTGCAACAATCACAGCGGCACGAGCTAAGGACTTCATCATGAGCATACTATACCGCTTTGGAGTCCCTAACCGCATCATCACCGACAACGGTACCTAGTTCGCGGCGGGCGTATTCCAAGACTTCTGCGACGACTTCGGAATCAAGATCTACTATGCATCCGTGGCACACCCGCGGAGTAACGAGCAGGTCGAACGAGCCAACGGCATGGTCTTACAAGGCATCAAGGCCAGGATATTCGACCGACTACAACCATATGCGGGCCGGTGGGTGCAAGAACTCCCATTCGTTCTCTGGTCTCTCAGAACCACGGTTAGTCGGGCAACAGGGCAATCCCCTTTCTTTCTGGTCTACCGTGCCGAGGCTATGCTACCTACCGAGTTACAGTTCGGCTCTCCACGAGTCCGGGCCTACTTAGAAGATGACTCCAACAATACCCGACTGGTCGAACTAGATCAGCTGGAAGAAGCCAGAGACACCGCAACCATCCAGTCGGCAAGGTATCTTCAAGGCCTACGTCGCTACCACAATCGCAATGTCCGTGGCCGCGCCTTTTTGGTCAGGGATCTCGTTCTGAGGAAAATACAAACCACCAAAGACAGGCATAAATTATCCCCAATCTAGGAAGGGCCGTTCATTATAGCCGAGGTCACGCAGCCAGGCGCCTACCGACTGAAAACAGAAGACGGCGTTCTCATCAGCAACTCATGGAACATAGAACAGCTACGTCCTTTCTATACCTGAGTTCTGTAATTTTCATGTGTACAGTTCTTCTGACTCACTACACCGCTTGTATCAACCGAGTAGTGAGTCGGGGGCTGCATGTATATATGTGCGCTGTCAATAACATAAGAGCTTATGTCACCTCGGTTATGAAGCCTTACCACGACCGTCGCGTATGCCCGAGTACAGCCTCTTACTTCGAATGTTTTTATTAAGTTCTGACAGACTAACTCGGTGCATACTAGACGTTCAAGTAAAGCTAATGACAACTGAACAATAAGCTTGGCGGCAATGCACACATATTTACACATGCTTGTTTATTACAAGTTTATATATTCCGACCACATGAACATGTTGCCCTTATAGACCCAGGTCTCGAGTAATTATCTCTGTAGTCGGCTTCGCCCGGGCGATCAGCTCCAGCGCCTCCTCTGGCGTCGTCTCTTCGGCAAACCCCTCCCCGATGGCTTTGATATCCGCCCTAGGGTATAAGGATTTAGTCATCGCCAGGGTATGGGCCACGCCGGCGACAACATGCTCATCCGAGTACCTTTTCAAGGCGCTCGGTGCATCCTCGAGACGCCCCATTATCTGAGGGATTCTGCTGCAGCTGGTTCCCACCGGGCGGGGATCTATGAGATCAAGGATCCCTTTCACGGACCCGACGAGGGCTTCCCGACGAGGGCGTCCTTTATCTTCAAGCTTCCGCTCACAGCGTGCGCCGTCATGGCCCCCTCGCCTCGATATAAAACCGGTTTCTTCCCCGCTCTCTTAGAGTCGGGTTGGGTAGCAGAGGGGCTCCTCGGCCTCTTCTTCGACGCGACAGCCGACAAAGGACGGGAGTCTTCCATCAAATTCTTCATGCCACTACAAGTGAGCCAACCAAATACATCACGCCATGCTGAACAGCTACGGTCCTATGAGCATTCATCACAGAGGAAGGTTGAAGGTTACCTTGGTTCGAGGCCGAATGAAGCTATAAGCCGCAATCCGGCGCTTATCGTCCTCGGTCGCGATCACCACTTCAGAGAAATAGCCGAACAGGGTCGCAGTCACCTCCTTCTTGTCCGCCGACTCGTTGCTCACACGGTCAGGATCATGTTTACCTTTGAAGTCCCAGCCGAACGAGCTCCTAAGCTTCAGCGGCTGAACGCGCCTTGTCAGAAAGTGACGAGCCACCCAAGGACCTGTCAAGCCGGCCCTCTTGAGGTCATCTAATTTCGACAACAACATATGTGCCTGGCCCAGTTCTTCAAAGGTCGGCTCTGCGGACCAGTTCGGCAACACCGTCGGCGGCATACCAGTAAACGGGCGCAGGGAAGGAGCCAGATCGGCGCAATAAAACCACTCCTTGTGCCAGCCCTTCAGAGAAGATTTCAAGGGCAAATCGAGATACGTTTTCTTCCCATCGCTCCTCAGTTGAAGACCGGCCCCTCCAATCACATTGATATTGCTCTTTGAGGGCTGAGGCTTGATATGGAACAGATGTCAGAAGAGAATGAAGTGGGGTTCGACACCCAAGAAGCATTCGCAAAGAGTAACAAATATAGAAATCTGAAGAATAGAGTTGGGGTTCAGATGCACCAACTCCAGCCCGTAGAAATCGAGAATGCGGCGGAAGAAATCAGAAGACGAAAGACACAAGCCTCGATCGAAAAAAGAGGCAAAGACTACCGTTTCGCCAGGTCGGGGATTCAGGCTCGACTCATCCCTGGCCGGCCGCCAGCGAATCACCTCTCAGCTGGGCAACTTCAGTTCACCCTCTAGTCGCTTCAGCTTCACCGAGCCACAATCCGATACCGGCCAAGGACTTCCCGGCGCCCCCGCAAGATCCGAAGCCTTCGGCATGACTGGAGGTGATGAGATTTGGGGAAAAGCGAATCGGGGGCTTGGAGCAAACGGGGAGGATTAAAATCGCCCGAGTTCGGGTGGGGAATGGCAGCAGCTAACCCTAGCCGGGCGGGAGGCGAAAAGTTGGGTGCGAAGGTGGAAGATGAAGAGATTGGCTGATTTGGGGAAGACGACGGAATCTTTTTTCTCTTTCCCCGTCTTTTTATAGAGCCGATGTCGACTAAATGGGCTTGGGCCTACACAGTCCGCACTGGGCCAGCAAGATATGAGTTCCTACAGTAGCATGCTCCATGTGGGCCGCCTGCAGGCTGAGTTGAAATTATAGTGCTGGTGCTGCTAACAGGAACCGATGAGGTAAACAGATATGCTTCATGAGAGCCTTATTGCTAAACGTATATGTTTGGATATCTGTTTTATTCACCAGGTCTTGAGGATACATCCTTGTAAGGATCGCAAGCTGGTCTTCATTAAAATTGGAGATGCAGGTATCTTTCTCGAGTACACCTAACCACGCCATGGATTTATTTCATAAAGTGGTACTCGGCCTACATGCGTGGCCATCAGTTGCCATGAGCAACATTTTACCCGCTGACATGACGCGGAAGAGTCTAACTTTCGAGTAGTGCACTACTCGGGAGAGACTATAAATATCTTTTCCCGCTGACATGATGCGGAGGAGTCCCATATACGAGTAGCATCCTACTCGGCAAGACTATAAACTCACATTCCGACTGACATAAAGTCGAAGAGTCCTACATACGAGTGGTATTCTACTCGGCAAGACTATAAATCTTATTCCGGTTGACATGATGCCGAAGAGTCACAAATACCCGTAGTAATCTACTCGGGAAAGACTTTCAGGTTAAAGATCTTTGACTTTATGTTTAATTGTCTTCATAATTAAGCACAAAGTCGGGGGCTACACCTAATAGGTGCGTCTATTCGGCGCACACTATTCATATATTTACACGAAGCCCTTCATAGCCTCGCTGCCAGCTGACATGAAGCAGGACTCGGGAGGAGACTTACTCGGACAAAGAGTACTCGGGCGCACCGCACTCGGGCAGCCTTCACCATAGAGGACGAGCACTCGGCGCTAGCTGTGACTCAACTATGAAGGTCTCAGGGGCTACTGTGGAGGCCATGGGCCCCGGGTACCTCATTACCAGTACATGGGCCACTCGGATAGAGGATGGGCCGGACCATGTAATTAGAGATAAGATAGCACCTGGCTGGCTGTACCTTGTATAATAAGGAAACATAGTCTTAGTCGGATAGGATTCTATCTCTAAGAAGGAAATCCCTTGGCCGTATCAGACTGGGATCCTTATCACGTACCCCTGTCCCCTAGTATATAAAGGGAGGCAGGGCGCCCCTCAGGGCAAGCACAACAAGAGCAACCAGATCATCGATCTCCATATACCTCAGAGGAATAACACCTCAACTGGATGTAGGGTATTACCTCACCTTGAGGGCCTGAACCAGTATGATTCTCTTGTGTTCCTCTTAGTCCACCGAATTCACCCTCGCCGAGTAGCCCATAGTTTTATTGCCGGTGCAAAGCATCGACAACGATCCTGCATAAACCATGTTCACGGGGAACGGGTGTCCATCGATTTTCATCGGCCTTTTATCCTCGAATTTGATTCTTCCTTGCTCAACAGCCGATTGAATTTGTTGCCAAAAAACATTGCACTCGTTGGTGTGATGCGATATAGTATTGTGCCACTTGCAATATCTTTTCTTCTTTAGTTCTTCGGCTGATGGAATTACGTGGTTTGGCGGAAGTTGTATCTGCTTCTCTTGTAGTAGTAGATCAAAGATTTTATCGGCTTTATTGATGTCAAAATCGTACCGTTCTTCCTTGCCGATATCCTTAACCCATGGACATGATACTGATTTTTTGTTCCTAGCCCACTCCATCAATCCGACTTCAGCATCGGATCCCTCATCGTCTGAGTCCGATGAATAAACCTGTATCTGAGCAACTCTTCTCTGATATTTATCTTTTTTCGCCTCTTGAAACCGGCTTTCATGAGCCGATACTTTCTGTACCAGGTGCGCCAAGCTCTCAAACTCCTGTGATGAAAATCTCTCCTTGATTGGCGCTAAGAGACCTTGGAAAGCCAAATCGGCTAGATGTCCATCGCTCAGGTTTAGACTGTAACATCGGTTTCTAACATCCCGAAATCACTGAATATATTCCGATACTATTTCATCTGGTCTCTGTCTAACCGATGTTAGATCTGTCAGTCTCATCTCATGGATTCCAGCAAAGAAGTATTTGTGAAACTGTTTTTCTAGATCGGCCCATCCCCGAACTGAATTCGGTGGTAATGGAGAGAACCATGTAAAAGCCGATCCAGATAGCGATAAGGGGAAAAACCTAACTCTCAGAGCCTCTTCAGCCGATGCCTCTCCGCACTGTGCCAGGAATGGGCTAATGTGCTCTACTGTAGATGTGCTATCCTGCCCTGAGAACTTAGAAAAATCTAGAACCCTATATCGGTGTGGCAACGGCACTCTGTCAAACCACTCGGGATATGGATGCCGATACATAAATGTTTGCTCCTTGGGCTTGATTCCAAATTGTTCCCTCACTATTTCTGCAACCCTTGTTGATAAATCTTCTTCCCTCGGGTTGTCCTATTGATACTGTACAGGTGGAGTTTGTTGCCGATTCTGTCTAGGATACTCTCTCTGGTAACTACCTGGATCGGCAACACCACCTGGGTAATTCTGTTGATATCCCCCATAATAAGTAGATTGATGGTATCCTGTAGGAATATCCTATTGCCCCCCAGCCTGATTCTGTGAAAACAAATTTTTCGGCCAGTCTTTTTTAATTCCATAAGTAACTTGATTTGGCTCTGTCTTTGGCAGGAGATATACAGGACCTCGAGTAGGCTCTTGGACAATTGATCCATCCACCGTCTTTTTTATGAGATTATGAAGCGTATTCACTAGAATCCCGGATTGATTGATGAGTGCATGACGCACTGCTTCATTTACCATATCTTGTAAGGGTTTTACTAGTGGACTTTCGGGTGGTGTACGGCTCGATTCTCCAACCAGAACTGGTTTTGGAAACTGAGATTTTTGAATCGGCCCTTGTCTTGTCATGCTGAAGGATTCCAAGCAAAGCCTCTGAAAAATTTGCCATATTTTGCTCGAGTTGCTGTCTTTGCTCGTCTGTCAAATCTTCCATGCTAACTGGAATCACGTTGTCTGTTTTTATTTCTTTTCCAGCCATCTTGCAGCTTCGGATTGAAAGTTTGTGTTGAAACTTCGTGTCCCACTGGGCGTGCCAAAAACGTGTTGACGCCGAAAACCGCCGGGGCCGTTCGGCGTCTGGAGACATGCGAAGGCCTGGGAGATTTGCTTCACTCCAGTGCAGGTCCTAAAATCTTGAGGTTCGTAAGCGTGCCAGTCAATTTGACCCTGCAATTGACAAGGAGAAAGAAAATGTTAGATCAATGAGCCAATCGGCTGGAAGCCGATCTTGACTCGTCTCATCGGCCGATGGCCGATATGCACTGTAGCACTTATACACCGACTGGAAGCCGATGATGGCATGAGCAGTAGCGTAATAATCAGCAGATATTAAACTAGCCGATCATTGAAGGGATCCTCGAAAATCGGCTATAAACTGATTAAATAAATAAGCAAAATGTGTAAATAAATAAATTGGATAAACTCCAGCTGATTGTGATTAAAATTACTAGCGTCGCCGCAAAGATACTGCCTGCACTCGTGCCCGGCCCTTGCTCGTGCCCGTACCCATGCCCGGGCCCTTGCTCGTGCCCGCGCTCGGATCTTCGCCTGCTGTTTCGTGCCCGTGCTCGGGTTCTCGCTCGTGCTCGCGCCCGGGTTAGCAGCGATTTTCTAAACATTTGTGACAAATCGGCTGGATATGAAGATAACTTATCGGCTAAGCACTCCGATAAAACATCGCATAAAACCCATCGGCTTATTAAGAGTAAAGTTATTATTACCAGTCTAGTAGATCGGACCCAACCGTTGTAGCACAGACTGGTGACAATAACAAAACCTCGATAGGCCGATAGATTTAATGCGATCGTGATGAAGATAACTTATCGGCTATACATCCCGACAAGACGGTTTCACAAAAAATATCAATCTAGTAGGAATAACTTATCGGAGGCAGTTTAGTAGGTCGGACCTAACCGATGCAGCACAAACTGTTGATAAGTTACACCCAGTAAGCCGATACGATCTGTGCACGCGTGATGTGATATACCTAATCGATCTATGAGGTCAAACTAAACTGATGCAGCCATAGATAAACACAGATATATCGTGGTAAGCCGTCTACTGTGAACCGACTAGAATATCGGACTTAACCGAGGAAGTCCTAGCCGATGCGGTGTCCGGGGTGACGAGACTTACCCTCTCGCAGGAGTTCGAACTTAACCGATGCAGCCCGGCTCGAGAAGCAAGAACCCGTCGAAGGGGTGGCGATGCACCGAGATTGTATTGATATGATTGATGTAGATATATTACAAAGCACCTGGGCATACATATTTATACCCCGAGTTGATATGAGTCCTTATTGGACACGGTACATGATTTCCTAAACACAAAAGGAAACACTAATAGGACCCGACCGGACACGAGGTCAGGTTTCCTAAAGATAGAATATCAATCCGTGCTTAACTAATAATTAACTGCCATACTGTGGTCTTCACTGCTTCTCTCCGGATTTGGTCCCTTCTGGATCAACTTCCGTTTGTTAACTGTAATTTTCTTCTTAACTGAATCTGATACAGAACCATACCAAATTTTGGCGTTAACACAACCCGACCAGACACGAGGTCAGGTTTCCTAAAGATAGAATATCAATCCTTGCTTAACTAATAATTAACTGCCATACTGTGGTCTTCACGGCTTCTCTTCGGATTCGGTCCCTTCTGGATCAACTTCCGTTTGTTAACTGTAATTTTCTTCTTAACCGAATCTGATACAGAACCATACCAAATTTTGGCGTTAACACAACCCGACCGACACGAGGTCAGGTTTCCTAAAGATAGAATATCAATCCTTGCTTAACTAATAATTAACTGCCATACTGTGGTCTTCACGGCTTCTCTCTGGATTCGGTCCCTTCTGGATCAACTTTCGTTTGTTAACTGTAATTTTCTTGTTAACCGAATCTGATACAGAACCATACCAAATTTTGGCGTTAACTCTGTGGTACATCACTGTGGAGGCCATGGGCCCCGAGTATCTCATCTCAAGCATATGGGCCACTCGGATAGAGGATGGGCCTTGCCTTGTAATTAGAGATATAGTAGAACCCGGCAGACTTTGCCTTGTATGATAAGGAATATACAGTCCTAATCGGGCAAGTTATATCTCTAAGAGGAAATCCCTTGGTTGTAGTCCGGCTGGGATTCCAACCTTGTACCTTTGTCCCCCAGTATATAAGGGAGGCAGGGCGCCCCCCGAGGGCAGAACAACACAAATCCTCAAAGGAATAACACCACAACTGGACGTAGGGTATTACCTCACATAGAGGGTTGAACCAGTATAAAATCTCCTTGTGGTCCTTTGCAATCCACCGAGTTTCCATTCGCCGAGTAGCCCCATATTCTTATTGCCGGTGTAAAACATCGACAGTTGGCACGCCAGGTAGGGGATTCAGCGAGATCTACATCAACAAGCTCGTGGATCCAACAACAGGAGTCGACGGCGACAAATTCTCCCCGGAGACACAATTTCATTCGGAAGCCTCGACTTCGTCACTGACATGTGCGGCAATCTCACCTTGGCCAATGCAGATCCAATCCAACCGACCGAGGAACCAGTCAACTCCACGCCAGTCAGCCCACAAGACGCTACAGCAACTATCTTTGATCTAATGCAGCAATCTTCTACTTCGCTGAGCCATGGGACTGTGGAGGCCATGGGCCCCGGTACCTCACCACCAGCATATGGGCCACTCGGATAGAGGATGGGCCGAACCATGCAGTTAGGGATAAGATAGCATCCGGCAGATTTTACCTTGTACAATAAGGAAAACACAATCTTAGTCGGATAGGTTTCTATCTCTAAGAAGGAAATCCCTTGGCCGTATTCGGCTGGGATCCTTACCTTGTACCCCTGCCCCCCAGTATATAAGGGGAGGCAGGGCGCCCCCGTGAGGGCAAGAAGATCATTGATCGACAAACACCTCAAAGGAATACCACCATAACTGGACGTAGGGTATTACCTCGCATCGAGGGCCTGAACCAGTATAAAAATCTCTTGCGTTCCTTTGCAATCCATCGGATTCCCTCTCGCCGAGTAGCCCCATAGTTATATTGCCGGTGTAAAACATCGACAGTTGGCGCGCCAGGTAGGGGTCTTGGTGCAATCTACATCCAAGATCTCGATGGATCCAATCAGAGGAGTCGACGGCGACAAGTTTCTTCCCGGAGACATAATTTCCTTCGGAAGCCTCGACTTCATCGCCGACCAGATCGGCAACCTGACCTTGGCCAAAATAGATTCAATTCAACCGGCCGAGGAACCAGCTGACTCCGCGCCAGTCAGCCCACCAGATGCGGCAGCAATCATCATCAAGCCACGGCATCAACTCTGCGCATTGTCGAGCCACGAGACAACTCTCTCCGCCGGTGTTCGGCCCGAGTCGGGCCTAGAGTCCACTCGGGTCGGGCAAGGAAGGAGGGAGGATCTTAGCTTCCCACTCGGACTCGGCAATGCTACACGATCGCATCCCATGCGGCACTCCCAATCTCCCGTGCTTCAGTTTGGACACAGCCCTAAGCCGTTTCAGATTGGATCTAGGATGATCGGAGCAATTTTGACTCCGCTCAATTTCGCGGACTCCGACTTCCAGTCGGACACCAGTTCGAACTCTAGTTCGGACACCAGTTTAGTAGGTCTCCTCATCCCTCGCGAAGTCTTCATGGCATTGTTGACGCCGAAAACCGCCGGGTGTGCCAAAAAGCTTGCTGACGATCTGGTTCGGCGCCTATAGACACGCGAAGACCTGGGAGATCTGCTTAGCTCCAGTGCAGGTCCTAAGGTTGAGGTTCGTAGGCGTGCTAGTCAATTTGACCCTGCAATTGACAAGGAAAAGATGTTAAATTCGTGAGCCAATCGGCTGGAAGCCGGCTTGGACTCATCCCATCAGCCGATGGCCGATACGCACTGCAGCATTTATACATCGGCTGAAAGCCGATGACGGCGAGAGCAACAATATATTAGTAAGCAAACGTCGTGCAAGCCGATCATCGAAGGGGTGCCCAAAAATCGGCTATAGACTTAGTAAAATAAATAAACAGAATGCATAAGTAGATGGATTAAATAAACTTTAGCCGATCATAGTCTTAAAGTTACTGTGTAGATACTGCTCGCGCCAGTGCTCGGGCCCCAATTCGCATCGGCTCCTGAGGTCTTCATCCGCTGTCCATGCCCGTGCTCGGGCCCCAATTCGCATCGGCTGCCGAGGTATTTATCTGCTGTTCATGCCCGTGCCCGGGTCCTTACCTGTGCTCGTGCCCGGGGATTTGTGTTTGTATTCGGATCGGCGGAGTAAACCAATCGGCTAACCGATCGTAATGGTGACGCAGGCAAGAAAATATGTATAATAAAGCAGGCAGTACATAATCGGTTGTATTTGAAAAGAGATAACTTATCGGCTAAGCACTCCGATAACACCATCGCACAACGCCCGTCGGCTCATCAAGAGAAGCTATTATCGTCAGTCTAATAGATCGGACCCAACCGTTGCAGCACAGACCGACAATGATAACGATACCTCAATGGGCCGATAGATGTGATGCGACTGTGATGAAGATAACTTACCGGCTATACACCCCGATAAGACGCCTGCGCATAAAGCATCGGCTTAGCAGGATCGGTTTATCGCTAGCAGTTTAGTAGGTCGGACCTAACCGATGCAGCACAAACTGATGATAAACCGCTCCCAGTAAGCCGATACGATCTACGCACGTGTGATGTGATATATCTAATCAATCTATGAGGTCAAACTGAACTGATGCAGCCATAGATAAAGTAAATATATCATGGTAAGCCGACTACCATAAACCGACTAGAATATCGGACCTAACCGAGGAAGTCCTAGCCGATAGGTAGCCGGGGTGACGAGACTTACCCTCTCGCAGGAGTTCGGACCTAACCGATGCAGCCCGGCTCGAGAAGCAGGATCCCGTCGAAAGGGTGGCGATGCGCCGAATTTGTATTGATCGTTGTGATGATTTACAAGGCACCCGGGCATACGTATATATACCCCGAGTTGACATAGTCCTGATAGGACACGATACATGATTTCCTATCTATAACAGAAAACGCTAACTAATCCTGACCGGACACGAGGTCAGGTTTCCTAAAGATAAACACCTGCCTAACTAATAGGTACAGTAAATAATTGCCAAGTAACGGTCTTCACGGCTCCTTCCCGATTCCGGTCTTTTCTCCATCAGTTGACTGTAATCCCTCCTTTGACCGAATCTGATACAGGGCCTTACCAAATTTTGGCGTTAACACATGCCCCCCAATTTCGGAGTTCTTCTATAGGACTTCGAAATTCTTTCATCTTGGGCCTCCAGATTTCTCCCATACCGTGGCGGCCCAGGATAGCCTACTTACCATAAATGTTTGAAACAGTGCCAACGGCCTCGATTCCCGCTCGGTTGTCATACCTCTATAAAAACGCTTCGTCTTCTCGCCTTTTTTATGCTTTCACATCACCAGAGCACCACCGCTTCATCTTCCAAATCTCCACCAAGCTCTAGCAAACTCAAACGAATCGTCGCAACCTTCTTCCCCGGCCGTTGACCTCTGCATCTTCTCCTACTCCCGCCATGGCATCGGCATCTGCAGTTCCCGAGGTAATCCTCTCACCCAATTATTTTCCCCAATCTGCAATCTATACGAACCCGATCTGCTCCGTTTTTCACCTGTTCTTCGTCGTGTTCTTGTTTACTGTAGCATCTTAGAGCCCAGATCTTGATTCCGGCCGCCGATTATCCAGCTTTTTCTATCATGGCCCATGGGCAGCGAAGATCCCACCGATTTCATCAGTGCCGAAACCCAACGTATTCCTTCAAGAACTCAGCTATGTTGGTCAGTGACTGGACCAACAGCTTCAGGTCATGGCCGAGCAGATTGCCTGGATGGAGAGATTGGTACATCAGAGTATCAGCTGCGAAGAGAACTCTCTGGGATGAATCCCATATCGGCCACTGCATTAATCTCTCCCTGGCCGATATGGAAAGGAACGAGCCCCTACTTGCATCGGCCTCATATTATTGGTCCGATGCCCTCAATGCCTTCATGTTCGGGCATGGGCCGATGACCCCCACTTTGCTGGATGTGACCATGCTCACCTGCCTGGATACGACGAGCTACATCAACCCCTTCAAACTCCGGTTTAAGCCTGCTCATCGGCTTCAAACAAAAAACATCGGCGGCTGGTCCAGGTATATATCTCTCCACAACAAGGGAACTGGGCCGGTTGATGATCGGGAGCACGTCGCTTTTCTGAACTTGTGGTTGGAAAGGTTTGTCTTCGGTGGTGCAACCCTCGGCCCGACGACCAATATGCAATGCCTGGCAGAGTGCTTGGCCGATAGGAAACAAATTCCGTTGGGGCACTATCTCCTTGGCGCCACCTACTAGCTGCTTCATCAGGTGGCAACCAAGCTATCGGCCGGCCAGCCCGTCGGCCACATTGGGGGCCCTTGGTTGGGTTGTACAGCTCTGGCTCAATGTCTACACCTCCAAGGCCATCCCAGAAACTTCTCTTCTCAAGCAATCCTTCCCAGCCGATTACCCAGAAGATCAAGACCCCGTCTATCGCCGATGCATCTCTATGGGCGAAGCTACATCGGCCCTTTCTGGCGGCAAGATAACCCCTGCTGAAGTTAGTCAGTGGTTCGAGGGGTTTTATTATGGCTTCACCAGGGAGGCCATCCTTTGGTTTGCTTACAACGACGCATCATCATTCGAGATGCCTTCTAACTTTGATCCACTCAAAGCTCTGAATGATGATGAGTCTAAGGCCATATTCCTATCGGCTATCAGTCCTTGTCTGCTGCCAACTGGCTTTTCTCTGGGCCGAACTCAGCCATCGTATGAGTTCTACCATCCATCGGTCAGCTCCCGCCAATTTGGTCTCGGTCAACTCCCAATAGGCCTATTCTTCTCTGATAAACTCCAGGCCCGGGGCAATGTCACCAACGCCCTTGAATATGACCGGATGCGGACCTTGACGGAATCCCTTCTTCCGGGTGCTGCCACCGAGGTGAACATCTGCACAGCCAATACCAAGTTCTTCGTCCGATGGTGGTCAGAATGGAAAAAACACTTATTCAGTTTGGCCGTCACTCATTACTGCTCTCGCCTTGACGCTGATTACGCTGAATCCGATACAGAGGTAATACCCACACGCTTTAATCATTATTTCCGATCACCTCTCACACTTAATTTTATAGGTGCTAACGTCGAGCCCCAACAACAAGCAACAGCGGTCGGCCGATCCTGTACCAACCTCCATCGGCCACCCCAAACTTAGGGCGCGAGGCTCCATCTCCATCGGCTCTTCTCAAGGCGCCTCGGCCAATGGGACAAAAACGCAAGA
Organism: Oryza meyeriana var. granulata; assembly: GCA_003991445.1. Classification (NCBI taxonomy): domain Eukaryota; kingdom Viridiplantae; phylum Streptophyta; class Magnoliopsida; order Poales; family Poaceae; genus Oryza; species Oryza meyeriana. The sequence continues at coordinate 91,211 of RYFJ01000094.1, read as the reverse complement.
AGTTAGCGCATCGCCCCTCCTCAAAGAAGCAGAAAAACCGATGCTGATGTCGTTGTCCCGACGTCGCCTTCTCCTCACACAACATCGGCTCCCTCATCTCCTCAGGTATGCGCCAAGTTTTGTTATTATTATTACCCGTTTCCTTATCTAACCAAATCCTTGTTCAGGTCGAATCATCGGCTCCAGAACTCCCACCTTCTTCTATCACTCCTCCAAGCCCTGAGCCGATGGCTTTCCCTGCTGCTCCACTCTTGGCACCAAGTCCTCCAGTTGTCGACGAGACCGCTCCTATCCCGTCGGCTGATATCGGCCCCTCTGAAGAACAACCTGTCCACCTCCCTGAAGTCGATGTTGCCCGAGCTGCTGATGTCCTTCCTCAGGTCACTTCTTCTTACCCATATTTTGCTTTTAACCTTTTACTGATCCCTTTACCGATGCTAATTCTGCAGTCCTTGGCCGATTTGTTTCCCTTCGACATCGGCAAGTATCTAGAGGCAGAAGACGAACCAACCACCAGCACAGCAACAAAACCATCGTTCCCAGCCGATGTGCGCGATTATTTATCAAGCATCAGCAATCGGCTGGACAACCCAATTGATGCATTGGTGGAAGACTGTGGGCCTATCCGGGCAAGACTCGCAGAAATCGAACATCACCTGCCGAGGACCTCGTTGACGCGCTAACCCCTGCAGCATACCTGGAGTCTCACAGGTTCAAGCTCATCAAGCTTAGACAGCGCATAGCCGATCGTGCTAACCAACAGAAGATCACCACAGACATCCAAGCCGATCGGCTGCTAGCCCAAACAGAGAAGAAAAGACTTGATGATATGGCTGCTGCCCCCCAAGTGCTCCAACCCAAGTTAGACCAACGGAAGAAGAAGGAGGCCGATTTGCTGGCGGAACTTGAAAAAGTTTGCAAAGATCTCGCAGCAACAGAATCCCAGCTTATCGGCCTACCGCAAGCTATCCAAGATCAAGAGGCCAAGGTAGCAGCAACTGTGCGTCAGGTCATTCATCGGCACAAGAATTTGAAGTCCATCCCAGGCTCCGATGAAGATGACATTCGTGCTATCAACGAGATCGACCAGATACGTCTGCGCGCAATCGAAGTGATCCGAAAATTCTTGTAACTTAACAATTGATGGCTTCCCGATGCGTTGGCTGTGCTGTACTACACTCTGATCGGCTCTGCCACTGTTTCCTTCAATTGTCCTTTGGTATTACTTTTTGTCTATTTGATCTAAAGGCGATGTCAATCGATATCGGCTAACCTTAGCGATGAAAAGACATTGGCTTTCTGAATTACCTTAGAAATCGGCTGCACTTAACCGATCTAAGAGTTGATCCAAACGCTAGGGTAGTATTTCTTGAGATATTTTCCGTAAGCGCCTTAGCAAACCCTGTCCCATCAAGATCTTCTAACACATAAGCATTACCAGGTACACAGCGATTAACCCGATAGGGCCCTTCCCAATTAGGCGACCATTTCCCAAACTTATTATCTCTGGACCCGATCGGCAAAATCAACTTCCACACAAGATCTCCCTCGGCAAACGATTTATTCACCACCTTCTTGTTATAATGCCGAGCCGCTTTAGCCTTATTTTCCTTGATCCTTTCCAACGCCCTTAACCGATTCTGAGCCAAGTCTTCAAGCTCATCTGTCATCAAATTATAATAGTCATCGGCTGTCAACTGATCTTGCAAAGAAATTCTCCTAGAGCCGATGTTAGTCTCCCACGGTAAAACCGCCTCATGTCCATATACTAACTGATACGGTGGCACCCGAGTAGACCCATGACATGCCATCCGATAGGCCCATAATGAATCGGCTAATATAGTATGCCATCGCCGCGGTTGCTCATCGATTTTCCGCTTAATCAACTTGATCAAACTCTTGTTAGAAGCTTCCGCCTGCGCATTGGCTTGAGCATAATAAGGCGACGAATTTAATAGCTTGATTCCCATACTGGCAGCAAACTGTTGAAACTCATCAGACACAAAGATAGACCCCTGATCAGTAGTTATCGTCTGAGGAATCCCAAACTGATAAATAATATGCTCCTTTACAAACTCGATCGCTTCCTTGGACGTAACTTTCTTCAAAGGAACCGCCTCTACCCACTTGGTAAAATAATCCGTTGCCGCCAATATGAACTTATGCCCCTTACCTGATGGAGGAAAAACCTAGCCGATCATGTCAATTCCCCAACCTCTGAACGGCCACGGTTTAATGATAGGATTCATAGCCGATGCTGGTGCTCGCTGTATACTTCCAAATTTCTGACAATCTTGACACCCTTTATAATATCTAAAGCAATCCTCCAGCATTGTCGGCCAAAAATACCCTACCCTTCTCAGCAACCACTTCATCTTATGAGCCGATTGATGAGTCCCACAGACGCCTTCATGTACCTCGCACATAACCACTTTGGCTTCTTCCAAATTCAGGCACCTAAGCAGAACTCCCTCAAAAGTCCGATAATACAACTCCCCATCAAGCAGCACATATTTAGTAGCTTTATACCGAATTTTTCTGGAAACCGATTGGGACAGATTTTGCAAATAATCAATTAATTCCTGCCTCCAGTCATCGGCCTTGCTCTGGATATCAATACCGGCTATTTCAACCTCAACCTGCCTGTCGAGCCGATACCCTGAAGCAATCTGTGCAAGATTATTGGCTTCTAAATTCTGCTCCCTGGGAATATGATCTATTGATACTATCTTGAAATCTCTTAACAAGTCCGTACACTGCTCATAATATGACCTCAAAACATCATCTCTGCACTCATATTCTCCAGACAACTGTTTGATCACCAATAAAGAGTCGCCAATTATCTCTATGACATCGGCTCCGATCTCCTTTAAGAGTTGAAGTCCTTTTAGCACCGCCTCGTACTCTGCCTGATTATTAGTCCGATAAGGCTTAATTGTAAAAGCAAACTCAAAACTTGCCCCCCGAGGCGATATGATAACTAAGCCGATACCAGACCCATGCTTGCAAACCGATCCATCAAAAAACAAAGTCCATGGGATTGGCTCTACATAATCTTCGTGAGCCCCTCTATGTTGTACAACGAAATCGGCCACTGCCTGTCCCTTAATCGCCTTAGCCGATTCATACCTCAAGTCGAACTCCGTCAAAGCAAAAACCCATTTACCAACTCGCCCTTTCAAGACTGGAGCCGACAACATATATTTGACCACATCGGCCTGGCAAACTACTGTACACTCAGCCGATAGGATGTAATGCCTTAACTTTGTACACGAGAAATATAAACATAGGCATAATTTTTCCACCGCAGGATATCTTGTTTCAGCATCCAAAAGCCTTCTGCTCAGATAAAATACAACTCGCTCTTTTCCCTCAAACTCCTGTATCAAAACGGATCCGATGGATTTCTCATCGGCTGACAAATACAACTTGAACGGCACTCCTTTCTGCGGCGGAATTAAAATAGGTGGGGAACTCAGATAGTTCTTGATCTCGTCGAACGCCTTCTGCTGTGCTGCCCCCCACACAAATTCTTGATCAGCTTTCAACTTCAATAATGGCGTGAAAGACTCAATTCTCCTTGATAAATTTGATATAAATCTTCTCACAAAATTAATCTTGCCGATCAACGATTGCAACTCTGTCTTATTGCTTGGTGGCACTGTAGTCTTAATGGCTCTGATACTTTGCTGACTAACTTCAATTCCTCGCTCATGAACCATAAAACCCAAAAACTGCCCAGCCGATACACCAAAAGCACATTTATTAGGATTCATCCTTAGCCCATATTTCTTGGCCCTTTCCAGTACCTTTCGTAAATCAGCTATATGGCTTTCTTCACTTCTGGACTTGACCACCACATCATCAATATAAATTTCCACCAACAAGCCGATGAGATCATGAAATATATAATTCATTGCTCTTTGATAAGTCGCACCGGCACTTTTTAACCCAAAAGTCATTACTACCCACTCATATAAACCGATAGCCCCTGGACACCGAAACGCAGTCTTATGTATATCTTCCTCAGCCATAAAAATCTGATTGTATCCTGCATTGCCGTCCATGAAGCTGATAATCTTGTGTCCTGAGGCAGCATCTACCAATAAGTCTGCTATCGGCATTGGGTATTCATCCTTAGGGGTAGCTTTATTCAAATCCCAGAAATCAATGCATATTCTCAATTTTCCATTTTTCTTCTCCACCGGGACGATGTTAGAAACCCACTCAGCATATCGGCATGGCCTTATAAACTTGGCATCATATAACCTTGTGATCTCTGCTTTGATCGGCTCATGTAACTCTGCCTTGAATCTCCTTGGAGCCTGCTTGAACGGCCGATATCCTGGTTTAATGGGCAGCCGATGTTCAACAATTGATCGGCTTAATCCTGGCATCTCATGATATTCCCATGCGAAGCAGTCCCGATATTCTTTCAACAATGCTATCAATTCCTCTCGTAGCTCAGGACTTAATTTTTTGCTTATGTACGTTGGCCTTGGCTTATCTCCTAGTCCTATATCAATCTCTTCCAAATCATCAGCCGACGTAAATCCTTGCCCCAGTTTCCCCTCGAAGTCTTCAATAGATCCCATCAAAGTAACAATTCAGAGCCGACTTGCTGGATCGGCTGTATCCCCTGGCTAGTGACCTCGAGGTAATCTCCTTCCCATACTTTCCCGGATAGGCAGTCAACACCTTCGGCTTCCCAAACCGGTAGATCGGTCATTGCGATGTTGGTTGACCGATCTGCTAGAACCATCTCGACTTGATCTCCCTGCCATTGTATTAAACATTGATGCATCGTCGAGGGCACGCAACAGTTCGCATGAATCCAGTCCCTGCCGAGAAGTAAACTATATGATCCCTTCCCGTCAATGACGAAAAACGTGGTAGGTAATGTCTTACTCCCTACTGTCAACTCCACGTTTAATACGCCCTTTGCTTCTGATGAATTCCCACCGAAGTCTTTTAGCACCATATTTGTCTTGATTAGATCTTCGGCAGTCTTCCCCAGTTTTCGGAATGTGGCATGAGGCATGAGATTAACTGCGGCTCCTCCATCAACCAACATTTTTGTCATCGGCTTCCCATTTACGTAACCCTTAATGTATAACGGCTTTAGGTGCCGATGCTCTGATTCCTCCGGTTTACCAAATATGGCCTGATCAGATTGTAACGTCAGTTGAGCGAAAACCTCCTCATCGCCTTCTTCATCTGATGAAAGCGCTTTGTATTCCCGAGGCAAAAAGAACACCATATTTACCGGTGCTGATGCGTCCCCATCATCCTTCTTCTTCATCTGCCAAACTTGCTTAGTCTTTTTGGGACAATGATCAACTTCCTCTTGGTCTTGGCGTCGTTCTTCCTGTTGCTCTCGGTGCCGTAAACGCTGTGCCCTCTCTTCTGATTTTTCGTGAATATTCCACTAGGGCACCATTGAGGATTCTGAACTTGCCTCTCACGCACTTCCTCTTCATCTTCTTCAAAGGACTCTTCATGAACCGGCCCTAATCGGCTATGAACCGATGCTTTTCTCCCAAGCGACCGATCCCACGAAAACTCTTGCTGGCGATCATGCCGATTCCCTGCATTGCTGCATTCGGGGCAATTTTCAGCTGATGGTAGTCTCATTCCTTGATCCCAGCAAAACCGAAAGAACGGGCATCCCAATGCGGATTATATCTTTCTGGAACTCATCCCCCTTTTCCTCATATCTTGAATATTTCTCCATCATGGGCCCGATAAAAGTAATCCTGGACTTGTATTTTGACGCGCTCACTCCATCGGCCTGATCTCTTGATGATGATCCGCGTAACCATATTCACGGACGATGGGGGTGCCCATCAATCTTCATCGGCTTCTTGCCTTCAACTTGATTCTCCGCTGTTCGACAGCCGACTGAATTTGTTGCGAAAACCCTTGCACTCATTAGTATGATGCGAGATAGTATTGGTGTGCCCTGCAATATCTTCTCTTCTTTTAGTTCTGTCGGCTGAAGGAATCACATGGTTTGCGGAAATGTATCTGTTTTTCTTGTAGCAACAAGTCAAAGATTTTATCGGCTTTGCTAATATCAAAATCATACCGCTCCTCCTTGCCGACATCCTTGACCCATGGGCATGATACTGGTTTCTTGTTCCTGGCCCACTCCGCCAGTCCAACCTCAGCATCAGATTCCTCATCGTCTGAGTCCGATGAATAGACCCGTACTTGGGCAACCCTTCTCTGGTACTTATCCCCTTTTTGCCCTCTTGAAAATCAGGCTTTCATGAGCCGATACCTTCTGTACCAAGTGCCGCCAAGGATTCAACTCTTGTGAGGGAGAAAAATTCTCCTCTTGATCGCGCCAAAAGACCTTGGAAAGCCAGATCAGCAGATGGCCCATCACTCAGGTTTAAGCTATAACCGGTTTCCTGATATCCCGAAAACGCTGAACATATTCCGGTACTGTTCATCTGGTCGCTGCTTAACCGATGTCAAATGTGACCAGTCTCAACTCATGAATTCCAGCAAAGAAATATTTGTGAAACTGTTTCTCTAGATCGGCCCATCCTCGAACTGAATTCGGTGGCAACGAGGAAAACCATGTAAAACGCCGATCCAGAAGTGATAACGGGGAAAAACCTAACCCTCAAGCTTTTTCAGGCCGATGCCTCTCCACATTGTGCCAGGAATTCGGCCTGACATGTTCCACTGTAGACGTGCTGTCCTGCCCTGAGAACTTAGAGAAATCCGGGACCCTGTATCGGTGTGGTAACGGAACCCTGTCAAACCATTCAGGATATGGGTGCTGATACATGAACGCTTGTTCCTTGGGCCTGATCCCGAATTGCTCCCTTACTATCTCTTCAACCCCGGTCCGATAAGTCTTCTTCTCTTACATTCTCCTGTTGATACTGCTGATACTGCTGATACTGTATCGGTGGGGTTGGTTGCCGATTCTGTCTGTGATACTCCCTCTGGTAAGTACCCGGATCGGCTCCGCCCCCCGGGTAATTTTGCTGATATCCTCCATAATACGCGGTCCGATGATATCCAGTAGGAATATCCTGTTGCCCCCCAGCCTGGTTCTGTGTAAACATATTCTCTGGTATATCTCTGCTGATGTTGTAGGTAACCTGAGTCGGTTCAACCTTTGGTGGGAGGAAAACAGGACCCCGAGTTGGTTCTTGGGCAATCGATCCATCAACAGTCTTCTTGATGAGGTTATGCAGTGTGTTTACCAAGATTCCCGACTGATTGATGAGCGCATGGTGACGAGACTTACCCTCTCGCAGGAGTTCGGACCTAACCGATGCAGCCCGGCTCGAGAAGCAGGATCCCGTCGAAAGGGTGGCGATGCGCCGAATTTGTATTGATCGTTGTGATGATTTACAAGGCACCCGGGCATACGTATATATACCCCGAGTTGACATAGTCCTGATAGGACACGATACATGATTTCCTATCTATAACAGAAAACGCTAACTAATCCTGACCGGACACGAGGTCAGGTTTCCTAAAGATAAACACCTGCCTAACTAATAGGTACAGTAAATAATTGCCAAGTAACGGTCTTCACGGCTCCTTCCCGATTCCGGTCTTTTCTCCATCAGTTGACTGTAATCCCTCCTTTGACCGAATCTGATACAGGGCCTTACCAAATTTTGGCGTTAACAGGCATCAACGCCCCCACAGGAGGTTCGCCAAGTGCAAGAGGAACAACAAGAGGAGGCCCGCCGACTATGACAACAGGAGGAAGCCAATCGCGAGGCTCGTAACGACAGGCTGCGACAAGCTGGGCGAGTCGCCCAGCAGCAGATCCTCCAAACTAAAGTCGGTGACCACGACGTCTTCGTCACGCCACAATAGAACGTCGTGGCCGCCGCAACCCTGCTGGACACACTTCAGCTCGGGCCCGACCACCAGGCCACCCTGAGTATCGCCAAGATCAAGGCAATGATCATGGCTGCGGCCTGTCAGCACGGCACTGGGCGGCCGGCTCAAGTCGGCAGCACGAGGAATCCCGACAAACGTCACTCGGCTGTACCAACAACAACAACTGGCGGTGACACCAGCACGACCGCTGACCCAATCGGGACCTCCGGGTGCGACTACAGCACGACCTTCGACGCACCATAAACGCCCGGCGTGAGGAACACGAAGCAGACGAGCGTCGCCGAATGGAGGACGAAAACGAGCGCTTCAGCCTCCACCACGAGCGGCTACGCCGCCACAGACGGACCCGGAGCCCTCATGAAGACGAAGGCATTCCAGCTTTCACTCGGGAGCTCCAGGAGGTCGATTGGCCATCGGGCTTCAAGCCCACGGGGATCGAAAAATATGATAGCAAAACCAACCCCGAGTCCTGGCTCACCGTATACACCCTGGCGGTTCGCGCAACCGGAGGTGATAGCAAAGCTATGGCTAACTACCTCCCAGTCGCCCTAGCCGACTCGGCGAGGACATGGCTATCAGGTCTCCCGAGGCAATCGATCGGTTCCTGGGGACAACTCAGGGAGCGGTTCATTGCCAACTTCCAGGGAACCTACGAGAGACCATCTTCAGAGCACGATCTCTATCAGCTGCACCAAAAGAAGAACGAGTCTCTGCGCGAATTCATCAAGCGGTTCTCTGAGAAGCGCAATCAAATCCCAACTATCAAGGATGAGGCTGTAATCGCCGTCTTCCGCAAGGGAGTAAAGGACGCCCCGTTCATCACGAAGTTCACTCGGAAGTCGCCATCCACAGTCTGGGCTCTCTTCGACATGGCTAACAAGTACGCCAACTCGGCCAAAGCAGTCGCCGAGGCCTTCGACGAAAAGAAGGAGTCCCGACAAAAAGATCAGAAGGCGAAAGCCGACAACGAGCCATCTCAGAACAAACCCGGCAGCCGCAAGCGGAAGTCGAACAACGAGGTGGCCAACATGGAGCGTACTCGGTTGCGGCCCCAGTGGAACAACGACTACCAGAAAGTCATGAGCGGGCCATGCCCCTTCCACCCCAAGGGCAAGCACGCGGCCAAAGACTGTTACATGCTCAAGAAGTTTGCCTCCGAGCAGGCTTCATCGTCTAGCGCCGACAAGGACAAGGACAAGCCAGACTCAGGCCCGGCTGATGATTTCCAAGATCCTCAAGCCGAGCTTAATCACATCTTCGGAGGGCCGCTCCCATATGAGTCCAAGCACAAACAGAAGTTATTAGCGCGCGACATCAACACGGTCTCTACGATGGACACCCCCTAGTACCTGCGCTGGTCAGAGATGGCCATCACCTTCAACCGCGTAGATCACCCAGACCGGGTTTCACACCCGGGACGCTACCCACTCGTCTTGGACCTAGTCGTCAGAAACATTAGGTTGAAGAAAACCCTCATCGACGGAGGTAGCGCGCTCAACATCTTATTCGCCAAGACTTTGGACGAGATGAATATTCCTCGTTCGGAGCTATGGCCCAGTACCGCGCCTGTCGATGCTTTGCACCGGCAATAAAACTATGGGGTTACTCGACGAGGGTAAATTCGGTGGACTGCAGAGGAACACAAAAGAATTATACTGGTTCAGGCCCTCAAGGTGAGGTAATACCCTACGTCCAGTTGAGGTGTTATTCCTCTGAGGTATATGGAGATCGATGATCTGTTGCTCTTGTTGTCCTTGCCTTGAGAGGCACCCTGCCTCCCTTTATATACTAGGGGACAGGGGTACATGATAAGGATCCTAGTCGGATATGACCAAGGGATTTCCTTCTTAGAGATAGAATCCTATCCGACTAAGACTATGTTTCCTTATTATACAAGGTACAGCCTGCCGGGTGCCGTCCTATCTCTAATTACATGGTCTGGCCCATCCTCTGTCCGAGTGGCCCATGTGCTGGTAATGAGGTACCCGGGGCCCATGGCCTCCACAGTAGCCCCTGAGACCTTCATAGTTGAGTCACAGCTGATGCCGAGTGCTCGTCCTCCACGGTGAAGGTTGCCCGAGTGCATTGCGCCCGAGTACTCTTTGTCCGAGTAAGTCTTCTCCCGAGTCCTGCTTCATGTCAGCTGGCAGCGAGGCTATGAAGGGCTTCATGTGGATATATGAATAGTGTGCGCCGAATAGGCACACCTATTAGGTGTAGCCCCCGACTTTGTGCTTAATTGTGAAGACAATTAATCATAAAGTCAAAGATCTTTAACCTGGAAGTCTTTCCCGAGTAGATTACTATGGGTATTTGTGACTCTTCAGTATCATGTCAACCGGAATAAACTTTTATAGTCTTGCCGAGTAGAGGACTACTCGTATGTAGGACTCTTCGACTTCATGTCAGTTGGAATATGAGTTTATAGTCTTGCCGAGTAGGATGCTACTCGTATATGGGACTCTTCAGCGTCATGTCAGCTAGAAAAGGGGGTTTATAGTCCTTTCCGAGTGGCGTCCCACTCAAAAGTTAGACTCTTCCGCATCATGTCAGCGGGAAAAGATATTTATAGTCTCTCCCGAGTAGTGCACTACTCGAAAGTTAGACTCTTCCGCTTCATGTCAGCGGGTAAAATGTTGCTCATGGCAACTGATGACCACGCATGTAGGCTGAGTACCACTTTATGAAAATAAATCCATGGCGTGGTTAGGTGTACTCGAGAAAGATACCTGCATCTCCAATCTCAATGAAGACCAGCTTGCGATCCTTACAAGGATGTATCCTCGAGACCTGGTGAATAAAACAGATATCCAAACATATACGTTTAGCGATAAGGCTCTCATGAAGCGTATCTGTTTACCTCATCGGCTCATGTTAGCAGCACCAGCACTATAGTTTCAACTCATCCTGCAGGCGGCCCACATGGAGCATGCTACTGTAGGAACTCATATCTTGCTGGCCCAGTGTGGACTGTGTAGGCCCAAGCCCATTTAGTCGGCATCGGCTCTATAAAAAGACGGGGAGAGAGAAAAAAGATTCCGTCGTCTTCCCCAAATCAGCCAATCTCTTCATCTTCCACCTTCGCGCCCAACTTTTTGCCTCCCGCCCGGCTAGGGTTAGCTGCTGCTATTCCCCACCCGAACTCGGGCGATTTTAATCCTCCCGTTTGCTCCAAGCCCCCGATTCGCTTTTCCCCAAATCTCATCGCCTCCAGTCATGCCGAAGGCTTCGGATCTTGCGGGGGCGCCGGGAAGTCCTTGGCCGGTGTCGGATTGCGGCTCGGTGAAGCTGAAGCGGCTACAGGGTGAACTGAGTTACCAGCCGAGAGGTGATTCGCTGGCGTCCGGCCAGGGATGAGTCGAGCCCGAATCCCCAACCCGGCGAAACGGTAGTCTTTGCCTCTTTTTTCGATCGAGGCTTGTGTCTCCCGTCTTCTGATTTCTTCCGCCGTGTTCTCGACTTCTACAGGCTGGAGTTGGTGCATCTGAACCCCAACTCTATTCTTCAGATTTCTATATTTGTTACTCTTTGCGAATGCTTCTTGGGTGTTGAACCCCAGTTTCTCTTCCGACATCTTTCATATCAGCCCCAGCCCTCGAAGAGCAATATCAATGTGATTGGAGGCTGGTCTTCAACTAAGGAGAGATGGGAGAAAACGTATCTGGATTTGCCTTGAAATCTTCCCTGAAGGGCTGGCACAAGGAGTGGTTCTATTGCGCCGATTTGGCTCCCTCCTTGCGGCCATTTACTGGTCTGCCACCCACGGTGTTGCCAAGCTGGTCGGCAGAGCCAACTTTTGAAGAAATGGGCCAGGTGCATCTGCTGTTGTCGAAGATAGATGACCTCAAGAAGGCCGGATTGACAGGTCCTTGGGTGGCTCGTCGCTTCCTGACAAGGCGCGTCCCGCCGCTGAAGCTTAGAAGTTCATTCGGCTGGGCCTTCAAAGGCAAAAACGATCCTAACCGAGTGAGCAACAAGTCGGCGGACAAGGGGGCGGTGACCGCGACCCTGTTCGGCTACTTCTCTGAAGGGGTGATTGCGACCGAGGACGACAAGCGCCGGGTTGCGGCTTATAGCTTCATTTGGCCTCGGACCAAGGTAACCTTTATCCTTCCTCTGTGATGAATGCTCATGGGACCGTAGCTGTTCAGCATGTCGTGATGTACTCGGTTGACTCACTTGTAGTGGCATGAAGAATTTGATGAAGATTCCCGTCCTTTGTTGGCTGTCGCGTCGAAGAAGAGGCCGAGGAGCCCCTCTGCTGCCCAACCCGACTCAAAGAGAGCGGGGAAGAAACCGATTTTATATCGGGGCGAGGGGGCCATGACGGCGCGAGCCGTGAGCGGAAGCTTGAAGATAAAGGATGCTGCAGTCACAACACCCACGCGATCAAGTCCCAGATTGAGATCTGCGGGTTTGAGCGCGACGTTGTCGAACCCGGCCGTGGCGCCGCCGAGGGTCCGGCCAGAGGAGACGCCGCTTGGGGCAGAGGCGCCTGAGCCGACCATACCGGAGTCGGAGCTGACTCGGGTTGATACGCCTCCGCCGACTGTGACGCCGACTGGGCCGACCGCCAGAGCTAGCGTCTCACCGGGGAGCAGGTCGCCCGGCAAGAAGCTGAAGTTCTCCAAGAGGTATGCTGCTCCGGGTCTTCTGAAGTCTCTGTGTGTCGAAGTAATATCTTGGTGTCCTGCTTCGTCGTGCAGGAAACGGGCCGATATCGACCTTAGGGAGGTCGACCCGACCGCTCCGCTTGATGAGCCTGCCCCAGCCGAGCCAGCGGCCGCGAACACACCTGCTGAGCCGGAAGCCAACCCGGTCGTCGAGACCAAGGCGGCTCCAACTACAGGGTCGCCGCCGCCACCTGACCAAGAGGCGGCTGCCGGGACTGAGGTCCCAGCCCCCGAGGCGCCGCTCGTTGCGGAGGCCGTGGACAGAGCCCCCGAGCCGGTCCCTGAGGTCGTGGGGGATGATGGCGCAGAGGCTAGAGCCCCGTCACCGTTGTGGTCGTCGCCGTTGTTGTCGCCGTCGTCGTCGCCGTTGCCGTCGCCGCCGGAGATCCCGCATCTGCCTCGGATCGAAGCTCCTCCGCGTGTGATGCCTCGGACCTTCACATGGACGACTCGCGACGGTACCGCGAAAAGCTTTAGGCTTGATGAAGGCGTCGCAAGGAGGGAGCGCGAGACCCTGCTTCATGCCGCCATCAGTGGGTCGCAGGGGGTTGCGGTATGGGTTTTGTAGCAAAGTTCTGGTAATCTTCATGTTTTGATGCCTGACTCCGTCCTTGATTCGTCTTTTATCCTGAGCAGAAGCTTGTCAACCGCAATGAGGCGATGACGGAGATCTTGGTCGAGATGGCTCCCCACCTCGCAGAATTGGAGCAGCTCCGGGCGTTGAAAGCCGAGTTGGAGGCACGTCATGCGGGGAGGGAGGCCTGGCTGAAGAGTGGCGTCGATCAGCTCCGGGCGGAGACCTGGGCCCAGGTTGGAAAGATCAAAGGTAAAATCCTCAAGTGTATCTTCCCAACCGAATCGTTAGTACGTTCAACCAGCTGCGTTATCCTCAACTGCCCAGTTATGCCATGACTGCACAGTTGAGCTCTTGGCTAATCTGTGGTGCAGACCTCGAAGCGGAGTTAAGGACCCGAACAGAGAGGGAATCGCAGCTGAAGGAGGCCGAAGGAGCCAAGGCCGAGCTTGAGAAGGCCAAGGCCGACCTGACCAAGGCCAACGCCGAGCTTGAGCGGGAGAGGTCCGAGCTGGAGGAGACCGTCGTCAAGCTCGGCAAGGAGAAGGCCGAACTGGAGAAGACCGTGGCCGGGTGGGAGGCCGACTACGAAAGTAAGTCCTCAACTCGGCTGTGATCTTAGCCAATCCGTTAGTTATCCTGTGTGTAGCCGATTCTGACAAGTTTACTTGCCGGCGGGTTTGGTCAGTTATGAGGACCAATGTCCGGGCCCAGTACCAGTTCTACACGGAGGAGATAAGGTTGATCAGGGAGTCACGGGAGGCCCTCGTCGGGTCCGTGAAAGGGCTCCTTGATCTCATAGACCCCCGCCCGGTGGGAACTAGCTGTAGCAGAATCCCTCCGATAATGGGGCGTCTCGAGGATGCACCAAGTGCCTTGAAAAGGTACTCGAATGAGCATGTTGTCGCCGGCGTGGCCCATACCCTGGCGATGACCAAATCCTTATACCCTAGGGCGGATATCGAAGCCATCGGGGAGGGGTTTGCCGAAGAGACGACGCCAGAGGAGGCGCTGGAGCTGATCGCCCGGGCGAAGCCAACTACAGAGATAATTGCCCGAGACCTGGGTCTGTAAGGACAACATGTTTATGTAGTCGGAATATATAAACTCGTGTAAACAACCATGTGTAAATATGTGTGCGTTGCCACCAAGCTTATTTGTTCAGTTGTCATTAGCTTTACTTGAACTTCTAGTATGCACCGAGTTGGGTTGTCCGAACCTAATAAAAGCGTCCGAAGTAAGAGGCTGTACTCGGGCACACGTGACAGTCGTGGTAAGGCTTCATAACCGAAGTGACATAAGCTTGTATGTTATTGACAGTGCACATATATACATGTAGCCCCCGACTCACTACTCGGTTGATACAAGCGGCGTAGTGAGTCAGAAGAACTGTACACATGAAAAATATAGAACTCAGGTATAGAAAGGACGTAGCTGTTCTATGTTCCATGAGTTGCTGATGAGAACGCCGTCTTTGGTCTTCAGTCGGTAGGCACCTGGCCGCGTGGCCTCGGCTATAATGAACGGCCCTTCCCATATTGGGGATAGTTTATGCCTGTCTTTGGTGGTTTGTATTTTCCTCAGAACGAGATCCCCAACCAAAAAGGCGCGGCCACGGACATTGCGATTGTGGTAGCGACGTAGGCCTTGAAGATACCTATCCGACTGGATGGTTGCGGTGTCTCTGGCTTCTTCCAGCTGATCTAGTTCGATCAGTCGGGTATTGTTGGAGTCATCTTCTGAGTAGGCCCGGACTTGTGGAGAGCCGAACTGTAACTCGGTAGGTAGCATAGCCTCGGCACCGTAGACTAGAAAGAAAGGGGATTGCCCTGTCGCCCGACTAACCGTGGTTCTGAGAGACCAGAGGACGGATGGGAGTTCTTGCACCCATCGGCCCGCATATGGTTGTAGTCGGTCGACTATCCTGGCCTTGATGCCTTGTAAGACCATGCCGTTGGCTCGTTCGACCTGCCCGTTACTCCGCGGGTGTGCCACGGATGCGTAGCAGATCTTGATGCCGAAGTCGTCGCAGAAATCTTGGAATACGCCCGCCGCGAACTGGGTACCGTTGTCGGTGATGATGCGGTTAGGGACTCCAAAGCGGTATAGTATGCTCATGATGAAGTCCTTAGCTCGTGCCGCTGTGATTGTTGCAACGGGTTTAGCCTCAATCCACTTGGTGAACTTATCCACTGCGACGAATAAATGTGTAAATCCCCCTGGTGCTTTCTTGAACGGCCCGACCATGTCGAGCCCCCATACTGCGAATGGCCAGGAGATGGGGATGGTTTGGAGTTCCTGGGCTGGAAGATTTGTTTGTCTTGCGTAGAACTGGCAACCCTCGCACTTGCGAACGATGTCTTTGGCGTCTGTTACTGCTGTGGGCCAGAAAAATCCCTGCCGGTAGGCCTTTCCGACTAACGTCCTGGATGCGGCGTGGTTGCCACATATGCCCGAGTGGATCGAGTGCAGGATTTGCTTGCCCTCCTCGGTGGTGACGCAGCGCATGAGGACACCGGATGCGCTTTTTGGTACAGGTCTTTTCCGACTAGCAGGAAGCTTTTGCTTCGACGTTTTATCTGCTCGGCTTGACTGCGATCTTCTGGGAGTTGGTCGTCGAGGAGAAAGTTGACAACAGGAGTCCTCCAGTCTTGACATATGTGCAGCACCTCGTCTGTGGTTGGTGTAGGCTCGCCTCCCGACTGCTCTGGTGCCGGTTTCTTCTTGACCGATGGCTCCATAAGTTGCTCGACAAAAATTCCGGTTGGAACCGCTTCTCGCTTGGATCCCATGTTTGCCAGCTCGTCTGCTGCGTCCCTGTATTGGCGCAGGACATGCGTGATTTCCAGCCCGCCGAACTTGTTTTCCAGCTTGCGGACCTCCTGACAGTATGCCGCCATGGTGTCGTCGAGGCAGGTCCAGTCTTTCATGACTTGGTTTACCATGAGTTGAGAGTCCCCGCGCGCAACCAGTCGACGAATGCCGAGTGATACAGTGATGCGGAGCCCGTGAACAAGTGCCTCGTACTCGGCGACGTTGTGGGAAGCCGGGAAGTGGATTTGTAGAACATACTTCAGTTTTTCGCCTGTGGGGGACGTCAATACGACTTCGGCCCCGGCGCCACCGATCCGTAGAGAACCGTCGAAGTACATTGTCCAGTACTCTAGCTTTGCTGTTGGTGTAGGGAGTTGGACTTCTGTCCACTCGGCAACAAAGTCGGCTAGAGCTTGAGACTTGATTGCTATCCGCGGCTGGAAGGTGATGTCGAACGCCATCAACTCGAGTGCCCATTTAGCGATTCGGCCGGTGGCCTCGCGGTTATGGAGGACATCCCCGAGTGGAAATGCTGTGACCACTGTGACTTGGTGTGCTTGAAAGTAATGCACCAGCTTCCGGACTGTTATAAGTAGGCCATATAGCAGCTTCTGGACCTGCGGGTATCTTGTTTTGGAGTCGGCGAGGACCTCGCTGACGAAGTAGACTGGCCGTTGTATTTTTTGAACATGACCCTGTTCGGATCGCTCAACAACCAGCACCGTGCTGACTACCTGTGTTGTTGCCGCCAGATATAGCATTAGCGGTTCCTGGGGCAGGGGTGACGCCAACACGGGTGGTGATGTGAGGAATTGTTTGAAGTCTTCGAAGGCTCGCTGGGCTTCCGGAGTCCACTGGAAATTGTCGGTCTTTTTGAGTAGCTTGAAGAAGGGCATGCCCCGTTCGCCCAGTCGGGAGATAAACCGGCTGAGTGCCGCCATGCAGCCTGTCAGCTTTTGGACGTCTTTGAGGTTAGTCGGGGGTGCCATGTGCCTGATGGCGTTGACTTTCTCCGGGTTGGGCTCGATGCCGCGGTGCGAGATGATGAAGCCGAGTAACTTTCCGGATGGCACTCCAAAAGCGCATTTTTTCGGGTTCAACTTCATCTTGAATCTTCGAAGGTTTTGGAAGGTTTCTTCCAGGTTAGCGATGAGGTCTTCTTTGGACTTGGTCTTGATCACCACATCGTCGACGTAAGCTTCCACGTTGCGCCCGATCTGAGTATGCAGACAGCGCTGAATAGCCCTTTGATAGGTTGCGCCCGTGTTCTTCAGACCGAACGGCATTGTGATATAGCAGTACGCTCCAAACGGTGTGATGAAAGATGTCTTCAAGCAGTCTTCCTCCCTCAAGCTGATTTGATGGTATCCCGAGTAACAGTCGAGAAAGCTGAGTAGGTCGCACCCTGCCGTGGAATCAACCACGTGATCTATCCGGGGAAGACCAAACGGGTCCTTGGGGCACGCTTTGTTGAGGTCGGTGTAGTCGACGCACATGCGCCATTTACCGTTTTTCTTTCGGACCAGAACTGGGTTTGCCAGCCAGTCCGGGTGGTAGACCTCTTTGATGAACCCGGCTGCGAGGAGCTTGGTAATTTCCTCCCGAATAGCATCTTTGCCGTCTTGAGCGAAGCGCCGCAGTCGTTGTTTGACTGGTTTGGCGTCTGTCTTTACGTTTACGGCGTGCTCGATCACCTCCCTTGGTACGCCCGGCATGTCGGACGGTTTCCACGCGAAGATGTTCTTGTTGGCCTGGAGGAAGGTGACGAGCACGTCTTCCTATTTAGGGTCGAGTCCGGTCCCGACTAGGGCAGTCTTGGAGGGGTCGGAAGGGTCCAGGGGGATCTTCTTCGTGTCAGAGTCCGCTGAAATCCCCGACTTCGCTGCTTTTTTCACTAGGATTTGGTCTTGCTCGACTTCTGTTGTGATGGCTTGCCGAATGCTATCGCGCCCGACTGCCGCCTCTTGTGTTTGGGCCAGTTCGCAGCTCTCCTTGTCGCAGGCGAAGGCTTGCTTGACGTCGCTGCGGAGGGAGGGGACTCCTGCTGGTCTGGGCATCTTGAGTACCATGTATGTATAGTGTGGTACCGCCATGAATTTGGCGAGTGCCGGTCGTCCGAGTATGGCGTGGTACGCAGTCTCGAAGTCGGTGACCTCAAAGCAGATGTTTTCTGTGCGGTAATTATCCCGCGTGCCGAAATTTACCGGCAAGGCTATCTGCCCGAGTGGAGTTGATGATAGGCCGGGGATTATCCCATGGAAGGGCGCGGTGCTCGGCCGTAGTTCTGAACGAGGAACTTTCATCTCGTCCAAAGTCTTGGCAAAAAGGATGTTGAGCGCGCTACCTCCGTCGATGAGGGTTTTCTTCAGCCTGATGTTTTTGACGACCGGGTCCAGGACAAGTGGATAGCGTCCCGGGTGGGAAACCCGATCTGGGTGATCTGCGCGATTGAAGGTGATGGCCGTCTCTGACCAGCGCAGGTATTGGGGGGTGTCGGTCATGGAAACCATGTTGATGTCGCGCGCTGAAAGCTTCTGCTTGCGCTTGGACTCGTACGCGAGTGGCCCCCCGAAGATGTGGTTGAGCTTAGCTTGAGGATCTTGGAAATCGTCAGCCGGACCCTCGTCTGTCTTGTCTTTTCCCTTGTCGGTGCCAGACGATGAAGCCTACTCGGAGGCAAACTTCTTGAGCATATAGCAGTCTTTGGCCGCGTGCTTCCCCTTAGGGTGAAAGGGGCATGGCCCGCTCATGACTTTCTGGTAGTCGTTCCGCTAGGGCCGCGACCGGCTGCGCTCCATGTTGGCCACCTCGTTGTCTGACTTCCGTTTGCGGCTGCCAGACTTGTTTTGAGACGGCTCGTTGTCGGCTTTCGCCTTCTGTTCTTTCTGTCGGGGCTCCTTTTCGTCGAGGGCCTCCGCGACCGCTTCGGCGGAGTCAGCGTATTTGTTGGCCATGTCGAAGAGTGCCCGGACTGTGGATGGTGGCTTCCGAGTGAATTTTGCGATGAGTGGAGCGTCTTTTACCCCTTTACGAAAGGCGGCGATGACGGCTTCATCTTTGACGGTTGGAATTTGGTTGCGCTTCTCGGAAAACCTTTTGATGAATTCGCGCAAAGACTCGTTTTTCTTCTGGTGCAGTTGATAAAGATCATGCTCCGAAGCGGGTCTGTCGTAGGTCCCCTGGAAGTTAGCGATGAACCGCTCCCTGAGTTGTCCCCAGGAACCGATCGACCGCCTCGGGAGGCCTGTCAGCCATGTCCTTGCCGAGTCGGCTAGCGCGACTGGGAGGTAGTTAGCCATGACTCTGCTGCTGCCCCCAGCAGCCCGAACTGCTAGGGTGTAAACGGTGAGCCAGGACTCGGGGTTTGTCTTGCCGTCGTACTTTTCGATCCCGGTGGGCTTAAAGCCAGTCGGCCACAAGACGTCCTATAGCTCCCGAGTGAAGGCTGGGATGCCTTCGTCTTCGTGAGGGCTCTGACTCCGATCTTGGCGATGTAGTCGCTCATGGTGGATACCAAAGCGCTCGTTTTCGTCCTCGAGTCAGCGGCGTTCATCTTCCTCGCGTTCTTCACGTCGGGCGTTTATGGTGTGGCGAAGATCTCGGTGCAATCGCACTCGGAGGTCTTGATTGGGTCGGCGATCGTACTGGCGACGCCGCCGGTTGTCATTGTTGGTATTGCCGAGCGTTGTTTGCCGGGACTCTTCACGTTGCCGACTGGAGACGGCAGTCCAGCGTCGTGTTGATGTAGATGAGCCTGCCGCCGGAGAACCTAACCGGTTGGTCGGTATAGCAGTGTTGTCCGACTGCTGTTGCTGCTGACAGGCAGCAGCTGTCATCATTGCCTTGATCTTGGCGATGGTCGAAGTGGCCTGTTGATCCGGCCCGAGCTGGATGGTGTCCAGCAGAGTTGTTGCGGCCACAACGTTCTGTTGCGGTGTGACGAAGACGTCGTGGTCGCCCACTTTGGTTTGGAGGATCTGTTGCCGAGCGATTCGCCCAGCTTGTCGCAGCTCGTTATTGCGGGCTTCGCGGTTGACTTCCTCTTGTTGTAGTCGGCGTGCTTCCTCTTGTCGCTCCTCTTGTAGTCGGCGCACCTCGGAAGGTAGTGTTGAAGCCATGAAGATCTCGCGGGGGAGGAGAAAGCTTGCCAGGGTTGAGCCCGAGCTGGTGCTCGAGCCGCTATCCGACTTGGTGTCGGACTCCGAGTAATTTATCGGAGTAAGAATGACTCCGACCTCTCTGGATCCAATCTGAATCGGTACTTGACCGTGTCCAAACTGAATCGCTGGAGGTCGGGTCTGCTGCGCGGGTTGCAGATGCGCAGCGTCGCCGGATCCGTGCGGGAGATTGACGATCTCTCCCCTTCTTGGTCCAACCTACGCCGGCTCAAGGCCTAGCGCGAGCCGGACGCCGAAGGGGAGGGTTGTCCCGCTGTCCGGTGATGTAAGGGACTGCCATAGTAGGTCGTCGAAGGTGGCAGCGACGTCCTGTGGGCCGACTGGCGCAATGTCGGCTGGCTCCTCGGCTGGTAAGATCGGATCTGCTTCAGCCAAGGCGAGATTGCCGAGTAAATCGGCAACGAAATCTAGGCTCCTGAAGGTGATGGTATCTCCAGGGGAGAGCTTGGTGCCCTTGACTCCGTTGATTGAATCCATCGAATCTGCTGATGAAGAGTTCGCCGGTTCCCCTACTTGGCGAGCCAACTATCGATGCTTTGCACCGGCAATAAAACTATGGGGTTACTCGGCGAGGGTAAATTCGGTGGACTGCATAGGAACACAAAAGAATTATACTGGTTCAGGCCCTCAAGGTGAGGTAATACCCTACGTCCAGTTGAGGTGTTATTCCTCTGAGGTATATGGAGATCGATGATCTGTTGCTCTTGTTGTCCTTGCCTTGAGAGGCACCTTGCCTCCCTTTTATATCTAGGGACAGGGTACATGATAAGGATCCCAGTCGGATACGACCAAGGGATTTCCTTCTTAGAGATAGAATCCTATCCGACTAAGACTATGTTTCCTTATTATACAAGGTACAGCCTGCCGGGTGCCGTCCTATCTCTAATTACATGGTCTGGCCCATCCTCTATCCGAGTGGCCCATGTGCTGGTAATGAGGTACCCGGGGCCCATGGCCTCCACAGCGCCCTTCCACAGGATAATTCCCTGCCTATCATCAACCCCACTCGGGCAGATTACGTTGCCAGTAACCTTCAGCACGCGGGATAATTTCCGCACGGAAAACGTCTACTTCGAGGTAGCCGACTTCGAGACCACGTACCACGCGATACTCAGATGACCGGCACTCGCCAAGTTCATGGCGATACCGCACTATACATACATGGTGCTCAAGATTCCTAGGCCAGCAGGAGTCCTCTCCCTCCGCAGCGATGTCAAGCAAGCCTTCACCTACGACAAGGAGAGCTGCGAATTGGCTCAATCTCAACAGGCGGCAGTCGGGCGCGACAGCATTCGGCAAGTCGTTACAACCAAAGTCGAGCAAGATCAAGTTCCGGCCAAAAAAGCAGCGAAGTCAGGAATCTCGGTGGACTCTGACACAAAGAAGATCCCCCTGGACCCTTCCGACCCCTCCAAGACTGCTCTAGTCGGGACCGGACTTGACCCCAAATAGGAAGACGCGCTCGTCACCTTCCTACAAACCAACAAAGATATCTTCGCATGGAAACCGTCCGACATGCCGGGCGTACCAAGGGAGGTGATCGTGCACACCCTAAATGTGAAGACAGACGCCAAGCCAGTCAAGCAACGGCTGCGGCGCTTCGCTCAAGACTGTAAGGATGCTATTCAGGAGGAGATTACCAAGCTCCTCGTAGCCGGGTTCATCAAGGAGGTCTATCACCCGGATTGGCTAGCCAACCCTGTTCTGGTCCGGAAGAAAAACGGTAAATGGCGCATGTGCGTCGACTACACCGATCTCAACAAGTCGTGCCCCAAGGACCCATTTGGTCTTCCCAGGATAGATCAGGTGGTCGATTCCACGGCCGGGTGCGACCTACTCAGCTTTCTCGACTGCTACTCGGGATACCACCAAATCAGCCTAAGGGAGGAAGACTGCTTAAGGACATCTTTCATCACGCCGTTTGGAGCGTACTGCTACATCACAATGCCGTTCGGTCTGAAAATCGCTGGAGCAACCTATCAACGGGCGATTCAGCAGTGTCTGCACAATCAGATCGGGCACAACGTGGAAGCCTACGTCGACGATGTGGTGATCAAGACTAAGTCCAAAGAAGACCTCATCGCTGACCTAGAAGAAACCTTCCAAAATCTTCGAAGATTCAAGATGAAGTTGAACCCGGAAAAATGCGCTTTCGGAGTGCCATCCGGCAAGCTACTCGGCTTCATCATCTCGCATCGCTGCATCGAGGAAAACCCGGAGAAAGTCAACACCATTATGAACATGGCACCCCCGACTAACCTCAAAGGCATCCAGAAGCTGACAGGCTGCATGGCGGCACTCAGCCGGTTCATCTCCCGACTGGGCGAATGGGGTATGCCCTTCTTCAAGCTACTCAAAAAGGCGGACAATTTCCAATGGACTCCGGAAGCCCAACAAGCCCTCGAAGAGTTTAAACAATTTCTCACATCACCTCCCATGTTGGCCTCACCTATGCCCCAAGAACCGCTAATGCTATATCTGGCGGCAACTACTAAGGTAGTCAGCACAGTCCTGGTGGTGGAGCAATCCGAGTCGGGTCACATTCAGAAAATCCAACGGCCAGTCTACTTTGTCAGCGAGGTCCTTGCCGACTCCAAGTCGAGATACCCGCAGGTCCAGAAGCTGCTTTATGGCCTACTTATCACTGTCCGGAAGCTGGTACATTACTTCCAAGCACACCAAGTCACGGTGGTTACATCGTTTCCACTCGGGGACGTCCTGCATAACTGCGAGGCCACCAGCTGAATCGCTAAATGGGCACTCGAGTTGATGGCGTTCGACATCACCTTTCCGCCAAGGACAGCTATAAAATCACAAGCTCTAGCTGACTTCGTGGCCGAGTGGACGGAGATCAAGATGCCCACACCAACAGCAAAGCTAGAGTACTGGACGATGCACTTCGACGGTTCTCTACGGATCGGCGACGCCGGGGCTGGCGTCATCCTGACGTCCCCAACCGGTAAAAAACTCAAGTACGTCCTACAAATCCACTTCCCGGCTTCCCACAACGTCGCCGAGTAGGAGTCCTCTCCCTCCGCAGCGACGTCAAGCAAGCCTTCACCTGCGACAAGGAGAGCTGCGAACTGGCTCAATCACAAGAGGCGGCAGTCGGGCGCGATAGCATTCGGCAAGCCGTCACAACAGAAGTCGAGCAAGATCATGTTCCGGCGAAAAAAGCAGCGAAGTCGGGAATTTCAATGGACTCGGACACGAAGAAGATCCCCCTAGACCCTTTCGACCCCTCCAAGACTGCTCTAGTCGGGACCGGGCTTGACCCCAAATTGGAAGACGCGCTCATCACCTTCCTCCAAGCCAACAAGGATATCTTCGCGTGGAAACCGTCCGACATGCCGGGCGTACCAAGGGAGGTGATCGAGCACGCCCTAAACGTGAAGACAGACGCCAAACCAATCAAGCAACGGCTGCGGCGCTTCGCTCAAGACCACAAAGATGCTATCTGGGAGGAAATTACTAAACTCCTCGCAGCCGGGTTCATCAAAGAGGTCTACCACCCGGACTGGCTGGCAAACCCAGTTCTGGTCCGGAAGAAAAACGGTAAATGGTGCATGTGCGTCCACTACACCGACCTCAACAAAGCGTGCCCCAAGGACCCATTTGGTCTTCCCCGGATAGATCAGGTGGTTGATTCCACGGCAGGGTGCAACCTACTCAGCTTTCTCGATTGTTACTCGGGATACCATCAAATCAGCCTGAGGGAGGAAGACTGCTTGAAGACATCTATCATCGCACCGTTTGGAGCGTATTGCTATATCACAATGCCGTTCGGTCTAAAGAACGCGGGCGCAACCTATCAAAGGGCTATTCAGCGGTGTCTGCATACTCAGATCGGGCGCAACGTGGAAGCCTACGTCGACAATGTGGTGATCAAGACCAAGTCCAAAGAAGACCTCATCGCTGACTTGGAAGAAACCTTCCAAAACCTTCGAAGATTCAAGATGAAGTTGAACCCGGAAAAATGCGCCTTCGGTGTGCCATCCGGAAAGTTACTCGGCTTCTTCGTCTCGCACCGCGGCATCGAGGCCAACCCGGAGAAAGTCAACGCCATCAGGCACATGGCACCCCCAACTAACCTTAAAGACGTCTAGAAGCTGACAGGCTGCATGGCGGCACTCTGCCGGTTTATCTCCCGACTGGGCGAATGGGGCATGCCCTTCTTCAAGCTACTCAAAAAGGCCGACAATTTCCAATGGACTCCGAAAGCCCAGCGAGCCTTCGAAGACTTCAAAGAATTCCTCACATCACCCCCCGTGTTGGCGTCACCTCTGCCCCAGGAACCTCTAATGATATATCTGGAGGCAACAACACAGGTAGTCAGCACGGTGCTGGTGGTTGAGCGATCCGAACAAGGTCATATTCAAAAAATACAACGGCCAGTCTACTTCGTCAGCGAGGTCCTTGCCGACTCCAAAACGAGATATCCGCAGGTCCAGAAGCTGTTATATGGCCTACTTATCACAGTCCAGAAGCTGGTGCATTATTTCCAAGCACACCAAGTCACGGTGGTCACAGCATTTCCACTCGGGGATGTCCTTCATAATCGCGAGGCCACTGGCCAAATTGCTAAATGGGCACTCGAGTTGATGGCGTTCGACATCACCTTTCAGCCATGGACAGCAATCAAGTCTCAAGCTCTAGCCGACTTTGTGGCCGAGTGGACAGAAGTCCAACTGCCTACACCAACAGCAAAGCTAGAGTACTGGACAATATACTTCGACGGTTCTCTACGGATCGGTGGCGCCGGGGCCGGAGTCATATTGACGTCCTCCACTGGTGAAAAACTAAAGTACGTTCTACAAATCCACTTCCCGGCTTCCCACAACGTCGCTAAGTACGAGGCACTTGTTCACGGGCTCCGCATCGCTATATCACTCGGCATACGTCGACTGGTTGTGCGCGGGGATTCTCAACTCGTGGTCAACCAAGTCATGAAAGACTGGACCTGTCTCGACGATACCATGGCGGCATACTGTCAGGAGGTCCGCAAGCTGGAAAACAAGTTCGACGGCTGGAAATCACACGATGTCCTGCGCCAATACCAACGACGCAGCAGACGAGCTGGCAAACATGGATCCAAGCGAGAAGCCAGTTTCCAACTGGAATCTTTGTTGAGCAACTTATGGAGCCATCAGTCAAGAAGAAACCGGCACCGGAGCAGTCGGGAGGCAAGCCTACCCTGACCACAGATGAGGTGCTGCACATATGTCAAGACTGGAGGACTCCTGTTGTCAAATTTTTCCTGGACGACCAACTCCCAGAAGATCGCAGTCAAGCCGAGCAGATAAAGCGTCGAAGCAAAAGCTTCCTACTAGTCGGGAGAAAGACCTGTACCGAAGGAGGCGCATCTGGTGTCCTCATGCGCTGCGTCACCACCAAGGAGGGCAAGCAGATTCTGCATTCGATCCACTCGGGCATATGTGGCAAGCCACGGCCGCATCCAGGACGTTAGTCGGAAAGGCTTACCGGCAGGGATCTTTTCTGGCCCACAGAGTAAACAGACGCCAAAGACATCGTTCGCAAATGCGAGGGTTGCCAGTTCTACGCAAGACAAACAAATCTTCCAGCCCAAAGAACTCCAAACTATCCCCATTTCTTGGCCTTTTGCAGTATGGGGGCTCGACATGGTCGGGCCTTCCAAGAAAGCGCCAGGGGGGTTCACACATTTATTCGTCGCGGTGGGATAAATTCACCAAGTGGATTGAGCTAAACCCGTTGCAACAATTACAGCGGCACGAGTAAAGGACTTCATCTTGAGTATACTATACCGATTTGGGGTCCCTAACCGCATCATCACCGACAACGGTACTCAGTTCGTAGCCGGCGTTTTCCAAGACTTCTACGATGATTTTGGCATCAAGATCTACTACACCTCTGTGGCACACCCGCGGAGCAACGGGCAGGTCGAACGAGCCAACGGTATGGTCTTACAAGGCATCAAGGCCAGGATATTCGACCGACTACAACCATATGCGGGCCGGTGGGTACAAGAACTCCCATCTGTCCTCTGGTCTCTCAGAACCACAATTAGTCGGGCAACAGGGCAATCCCCTTTCTTCTTGGTCTACGTTGCCGAGGCTATGCTACCTTATACCGAGTTAACAGTTCGGTCTCCACGAGTCCGGGCTTACTTCAGAAGATGACTCCAACAATACCCGACTGGTCGAACTAGATCAGCTGGAAGAAGCAAGAGACACCGCAACAATCCAGTTTCAGCAAGGTATCTCCAAGGCCTACGTCGCTACCACAATCGCAATGTTCCGTGGCCGCGCCTTTTTTGGTCGGGGGATCTCGTTCTGAGGAAAATACAAACACCAAAGACAGGCATAAAGTTTTATCCCCAATCTGGGAAGGGCCGTTCGTTATAGCCGAGGTCACGCGGCCAGGCGCCTACCGACTGAAGTCCGAAGACGGCGCTCTCATTAGCAACTCATGGAACATAGAATAGCTACGTCCTTTCTATACCTGAGTTCTATAATTTTCATGTGTATAGTTCTTCTGACTCACTACGCCGCTTGTATCAACCGAGTAGTGAGTCGGGGGCTGCATGTATATATGTGCTCTGTCAATAACATACGAGCTTATTTCACTTCGGTTATGAAGCCTTACTATGACTGTCACGTTTGCCCGAGTACAGCTTCTTACTTCGAACGTTTTTATTAAGTTCTGACTGACTAACTCGGTGCATACTACACGGTCAGGTAAAGCTAATGACAACCGAATAATAAGCTTGGCGGCATTGCACACATATTTACACATGCTTGTTTACACAAGTTTATATATCCCGACTACATAACATGTTGCCCTTACAGACCCAGGTCTCGGGTAATTATTTCAGCAGTCGGCTTCGCCCGGGCAATCTGCTCCAGCGCCTCCTCGGGCGTCGTCTCTTCGGCAAACCCCTCCCCGATGGCTTCAATATCTGCCCTTGGGTAGATGGACTTGGTCATTGCCAGGGTATGGGCCACGCCGGCGATAACATGCTCGTCCGAGTACTTTTTCAAGGCACTCGGTGCATCCTCGAGACGCGACTCTATCTGGGGAATTCTGTTGCAACTGGTCCCCACAGGGCGGGGATCTATGAGGTCAAGGAGCCCTTTCACGGACCCGACGAGGGCCTCCCGTGACTCCCTAATCACTCTTATCTCCTCTGTGTAGAACCGATACTGGGCCTGGACGTTTGCTCTCATGTCTACCCAAGTCCGCTGGCAAGTAAACTTGTCAGATTTGGCTACACACAGAATAACTAATGGATTGGCTAAGATCACAGTCAGGTTGAGGACTTACTTTCGTAGTCGGCCTCCCACCCGGCCACGGTCTTCTTCAGTTCAGCCTTCTCCCTACCGAGCTTGACGACGGCCTCCTTCAACTCGGACTTCTCCCGGTCAAGCTCGGTGTTGGTCTTTGTCAGGTCGGCCTTGACCTTCTCGAGCTCGGCCCTGGCTTCTTCGGCCTCCTTCAGCTGCGATCTGTTCGGGTCTTTAACTCCGCTTCGAGGTCTGCACCACAGATTAGCCATGAGCTCAACCGTGCAGTCATGACACAACTAGGCAGTCGGGAACAACGCAGCTGGATGAATACATCAACGGTTCGGTCGGGAAGATATACTCGGGGATTTTACCTCTGATCTTTCCGGCTTGGGCCCATGTCTCCGCCCTAAGCTGATCGGCGCCACTCTTCAACCAGGCCTCCCTCCCCGCATGACGCGCCTCCATCTCGGCCTTCAACGCCCAGAGCTGCTCCAGTTCAGCGAGGTGGGGAGCTACCTCGACCAAGATTTGCGTCATCGCCTCATTGCGGTCGACAAGCTTCTGCTCAGGATAAAAGACAGATCAAGGACGGAGTCAGACATCAAAACAAGAAGATTGCCAAGGCTCTACCACAAGAATCATACCGCGACCTCCTAGGACCCGCTGATAGCGGCGCGAAGCAAGCTTTCGCGCTCCCTCCTCGTGACGACTTCATCGAGCCTGAAGCTTTTCGCAGTACCGTCACGAGTTGTCCATGTAAAGGTCCGGGGCATCACACGTGGAGGGAGCTTCGATCCGACGCAGATGTGGAATCTCTGGCGGCGGCGGCAGCGGCGATGATGACGACGACCACGACGGTGATGGGGCTTCAGCCTGCACACCGCCGTCCCCCGCGGCCTCGGGGACTGGCTCAGGGGCTCCAACGATGACTTCTGCAACAAGCGATGCCTCAGGGGCTGAGGCCTCGACCTCAGTGGCCGCCCCTCGGTTGGGTGGCGGTGGCGGCCCTGCAGTCGGGACTGCCTCAGTCTCCGCGACCAGGTTGGCCTCCGGCTCGGCAGGTGTGTTCGCGGCCTCCGGCTCGGCCGGGGCGAGTCCTTCAAGAGGAGCAGTCGGATTGGTCTCCTTGAGATCGATATCGGCTCGCTTCCTGCATGGCGAAACAAGACATCAAGACATTGCTTCAACACACAAAGACTTCAGAAGACCCGGAGCAGCGCACCTCTTGGAGAACTTCAGCTTCTTGCCGGGCGATCTGCTCCCCGGCGGAGCGCTAGCTCCGGCAGTTGGCCCGGTCGGCGTCACAGTCGGTGGTGGCGCATCAACCCAGGTCGGCCCAACTCCGTATGGTCAGCTCGGGCGCCTCCGCCCCTGGCGGCGTCTGCTCTAGCCGGCCCCTCGGTGGCGCCACGGCCAGGCTCGACAACGTCGGGCTCAAACCCGCAGGTCTCAACCTGGGACTTGACCGAATGGGCGTCGCGGCAGCAGCGTCCTTTATTTTCAAGCTTCCGCTCACGGTGCGCGCCGTCATGGCCCCCTTGCCCCGATACAAAATCGGTTTCTTCCCCGCTCTCTTGGAGTCGGGTTGGGCACCAGAGGGACTCCTCGGCCTCTTCTTCGACGCGACGGCCGACAATGGACGGGAGTCTTCATCAAACTCCACGCACCACTACAAGAAAATCGACAAGATACATCATATGCTGCCGGAAACTCAGACATTTGAGCCCGCAGGCATGCGCTACGAAGGGAAGACGGATGTTACCTCGGTCCGGGGCCGGTTGTGCCTGAAAGACGCAATGCGTCTCTTCTTGTCTTCGGTTTCAATTACCCCGCTGGAGAAGTATCCGAACAAGGTCTCCATTACCTTCCGCTCGTCGGCCGACTCCCGACTAATTCGGTCAGGGTCATTTTTTCCCTAATAGTCCCAGCCGAACACGCTCCTCAGCTTCAGGGGCTGGAAGCGCCGGGTCAGGAACCGCCTGGCTACCCAGGGACCAGTCAGGCCGGCTTTCTTGAAATTATCCAGCTTCGCCAGCAGCAGGTGCACTTGACCCATCTCTTCATAGGTCGGGTCCGCCGACCAATTCGGCGAAAACACCGGCGGCAAGCCGGTAAATGGCCGCAAGGAGGGTGCCAGATTTGTGCAGTAGAACCACTCCTTGTGCCAGCCTTTCAAGGAGGATTTCAAGGGAAGATCAAGATACAATTTTTTCCTATCACCCCTCAATTGAAGATCAGCCCCCCCGATTACACTGATGTTAGATTTGGAGGGCTGAGGCTTAATGTGGAACAGATGCCTGAAGAAAAGGAAATGGGGTTCCACACCCAAATAGCACTCACACAGAGTGACAAAAATAGAGATCTGAAGGATTGAGTTGGGGTTCAAATGCACTAACTCCAGCCCATAGAAATCAAGGATGCGGCGGAAGAAATCAGAAGACGGAAGGCACAAGCCTCGATCGAAAAAGGAGGCGAAAACTACCGTTTCTCCAGGTCGGGGATTTGGGCTCGACTCATCCCTGGCCGACCGCCAGCGAATAACTTCTTGGCTGGGCAACTTCAGCTCGCTTTCCAGCCGCTTCAGCTTCACCGAGCCGCAGTCCGAAATCGGCCAAGAACTCCCCGGCGCACCCGCGAGATCCGAAGCCCTCGGCATGACCGGAAGCAATGAGATTTGGGGGAAAGCGAATCGGGGGCTTGGAACAAGCGAAGAGGATTGAAATCGCCCGAGTTCGGGTGGGGAATGGCGCTAGCTAACCCTAGCCGAGCAGGCAGCGAAAAGTTGGGCGCGAAGGTGGAAGACGAAGCGGTTGGCTGATTTGGGGAAGATGAAGGAATCTTTTTCTCTCTCCCTATTTTTTATAGAGCCGATGCCGACTAGATGGGCCTGGGCCTACACAGTCAGCACTGGGCCACCAAGATATGAGTTCCTACAGTAGCATGCTCCATGTGGGCCGCTTGCAGGCTGAGTTGAAATTATAGTGCTGGTGCTACTAACAGGAGCCGATGAGGTAAACAGATATGCTTCTTGAAAGCCTTATTGCTAAACATATACGTTTGGGTATCTGTTTTTATCTACCAGGTCTCGAGGATATATCCTGACAAGGATCACAAGCTGGTCTTCATTACAATTGGAGATGCAGGTATCTCTCTCGAGTACACCTAACCACGTTATGGATTATTTTCATAAAGTGGTACTCGGCCTACATGCATGGCCATTAGTTGCCATGAGCAACATTTTACCCGCTGACATGATGCGGAAGAGTCTAACTTTCGAGTAGTGCACTACTCGGGAGAGACTATAAATATTTTTTCCTGCTGACATGATGCGGAGGAGTCTAACTTCCGAGTGGGACGCCACTCGGAAAAGACTATAAACCCCTTTTTTCCAGCTGACATGACGCTGAAGAGTCCCATATACGAGTAGCATTCTACTCGGCAAGACTATAAATACATATTCCGACTGACATGAAGTCGAAGAGTCGAACATACGAGTAGTCTCCTACTCGGCAAGACTATAAAGTTTATTCCGGTTGACATCATACCGAAGAGTCTCATATACCAGTAGTAATCTACTCGGGAAAGACTTCCAGGTTAAAGATCTTTGACTTTATGTTTAATTGTCTCCACAATTAAGCACAAAGTCGGGGGCTACACCTAATAGGTGCGCCTATTCGGCGCACACTATTCATATATCTTTATGAAGCCCTTCATAGCCTCGCTGCCAGCTGACATGAAGCAGGACTCAGGAGAAGATTTACTCGGACAAAGAGTACTCGGGCGCACTGCACTTGGGCAACCTTCACCGTGGAGGACAAGCACTCGGCATCAGCTGTGACTCAACTATGAAGGTCTCAGGGGCTACTGTGGAGGCCATGGGCCCCGAGTACCTCATTACTAGTACATGGGCCACTCGGATAGAGGATGGGCTGAACCATGTAATTAGAGATAAGATAGCACCCGGCAGGCTGTACCTTGTATAATAAGAAAACATAGTCTTAGTTGGATAGGACTCTATCTCTAAGAAGGAAATCCCTTGGTCGTATCCGACTGGGATCCTTATCATGTACCCCTGTCCCCTAGTATATAAAGGGAGGCAGGGCGCCCCTCAGGGCAAGCACAACAAGAACAACAAGATCATCGATCTCCATACACCTCAGAGGAATAACACCTCAACTGGAAGTAGGGTATTACCTCACCTTGAGGCCTGAACCAGTATAATTCTCCTGTGTTCCTCTGCAGTCCACCGAATTCACCCTCGCCGAGTAGCCCCATAGTTCTATTGCCGGTGCAAAGCATCGACACATACTATTCATATTTTTCCATGAAGCCCTTCATAGCCTCATTGCCAGCTGACATGAAGCAGGACTCGAGAGAAGAAGCACTCGAACAAAGAGTACTCGGGAGAAATGCACTCGGGAATTCTTCACCATGGAGGATGAGCACTCGGCATCAGCTACGACTCAACTATGAAGGTCTCAGGGCTGCTGTGGAGGCCATGGGCCCCGAGTACCTCATAGGAAGCATTAGGGCCACTCGGACAGAGGATGGGCCTAACCTTGTAATTAGGGATACAATAGGACTCGGCATACACTACCTTGTACGACAAGGAAAGGATATAGTCCTAGTCGGGCACGTTGTATTCCTAGAAGGAAATCCCTTGGTCGGAATCTGATTGGGATTCCTACTCTGTAACCCTGTCCCCCGGTATATAAGGGGAGGCAGGGCGCCCTGAGGGCAACGCATACAATCTCACCAGAGAAACCTCAAAGGCAATACACCACAACTGGACGTAGGGTATTGTCAATGTTTTACATTGACAATATAATTATAGGGCTACTCGTCGGATTGAAACTCGGTGGACTACAAAGGAACACAGGGAGTTTATACTGGTTCAGGCCCTCGATGTGAGGTAATACCCTACGTCTAGTTGGGATGTATTCCTTTGAGGATATACGGTGGTGTTTCTGATGAACTCTTGTGGTTGTGCCCTCAGGGGGCACCCTGCCTCCCCTTATATACTGGGGGACAGGGTTACAAAGTAGGAGTCCTAGCCGAATTACGACTAAGGAATCTCCCTTAGAGATACAACGTACCCAGCTAGGACTGTATATTCCTTATCGTACAAGGCAAAGTCTGCCGGGGGTTATTATATCTCTAATTACAAGGCTAGGCCCATCCTCTGTCCGAGTGGCCCATATGCTTGTGATGAGGTACCCGGGGCCCATGGCCTCCACAGCAGCCCCTGAGACCTTCATAGTTGAGTCACAGCTGATGCCGAGTGCTTATCCTCCACGGTGAAGTATTCCCGAGTGCATTGCTCCCGAGTACTCTTTGTCCGAGTGCCTCCTCTCCCGAGTCCTGCTTCATGTCAGCTAGCAGCGAGGCTATGAAGGGCTCCATGTAGAAATATGAATAGTGTGCGCCGAATAGGCGCACCTATTAGGTGTAGCCCCTGACTTTGTGCTTAATTGTGAAACAATTAAACATAAAGTCAAAGATCTTTAACCTGGTAGTCTATCCCGAGTAGCGTCCTACTGGTATATGAGACTCTTCGGTATCATGTCAGCCAGAATATTGTTAAGTCCTTCCCGAGTAGTGCACTACTCGTATATGAGACTCATCGGCATCATGTCAGCCAGAATGGTTTTATAGTCTTTCCTGAGTAATATATTACTTGTAAATTAGACTCTTCAGCTTCATGTCAGCTGGAAATAATTTATAGTCTTTCCCGAGTAGTATACCACTCGGAAGTTAAACTCTTCAGCGTCATATTAGCTAGAAAAATGTTTGCTCATGGCAACTGTTGGCTAAGCATGTAAGCCGAGTACCACTTTATGGATTTTAATCCAATATGTGGTCAGGTGTACTTGAGAGATACCTGCATCCCCAATTTTAATGGAGACCAGCTTGTGATCCTTATAAAGATATATTCTCAATACCTGGTGAATAATACAGATATCTGAACACATGTGTTCAGCAGTTAGGCTTTCAAAAAGCATATCTGATTACCCGATCGGTTCCTGTTGGTAGCACCTGTACTGTGATTTTAACACAGCCAGCGAACGGCCCACTTGGGGCATGCTACTGTAGAAACTCATATCTTGGCGGCCCAGTACTGAGTTTGTGAGCCCAAGCCCACTTTCCAGTACGAGCTCTATAAAGGCGGGGAGAGAGAGAAAAGATTCCCACATCTTCTCCAATCCACCAATCGTTTCGTCTTCCAGCTTCCGCGCCGAAATTTCGCACCTTGCCTCGCTAGGGTTCACCATTGCCAGCTCTTCCCCCTTGAAACTTGGTGATCCCGCTCCTTTGCATCTATTCCAAGCCCCCAATAGCATTTCCCCCAAATCTCCTCGCCTCCAGCTATGCCGAGAGCGTCGGAGATCCTGGAGGTGACCAACGAGACTTGGCCGACTTCGGATTGTGGGTCGGCTAAGCTGAAGCTTCTGGAGAAGCAGCTGAGATTGCAAAGCCATGAAGTTAACCACTGGCGTCCGGCTGAGGGGGAATCGATCCCGACGCCCCAATCTGGTGAGAATGTTGTCTTCGCCTCTTTTTTTGACCGAGGGCTTTCTCTTCCTTCTTCGGACTTCTTGCACTAGCTTCTTTCTTTCTATGGGTTGGAGTTGGTGAATCTAAATCCCAACCCCATCTTGCAAATCTCAATCTTCGTGACTCTTTGTGAGTGCTTTCTGGGTGTGGATCCCCATTTCAATCTGTTTAGGTATCTGTTCCACATCAAACCCCAGCCCTCAAAAAACAAGGTCCAGGTGATAGGGGGAGCTGGTCTTCAGCTTAGGAGTGAAATGAAGAAAATCTATCTTCATCTTCCCTTGAAAACCTCCCCCAAAGGCTAGCACAGAGAGTGGTTTTATTGCTCTGATCTTGAGCCTTCTCTGCCCTTGTTCACCGGCTTGTCTCCAGTAGTCTCGTCCAATTGGTCGTTAGTGCCAACTTTCGAGGAGATGGGCCAGGTGTATCAATTGCTTGAAATGCTGGATAAACTGAAGAGCTCTGGATTGACTAGCCCCTGGGTGGCCAGATGCTTCCTGTGTCACCGCATCAGGCCGCTGAAGCTGAGGAGTCACTTCGGCTGGGAGTATAAAGGGAAAAACGATCCCAGCCGAGAATACTCGGACCTGGCTGACAAGTACAAGGTGACTGACATCCTGCTCGGCTGTTTCACCAGCAGGGTAATTGAGACTGAAGATTCAGAGCACACCCCCCAAAGCCTTCAGCAGGAAAAGGCCTCGCCCAGAGGTAACACTGAAATCCTGACTTGATGTCCATCTGTGATGAATGCTTGCAAGTGTATATCTTGGATTGTTCTGCAGCGTATGATGTATGTCGTTGAACTGCTTGCAGTCATGCGAGGAGTTTGATGAAGACTCCCAAACTTTGTCGGCCATGAAATCGAAGAAAAGGCCATTAAGTCCTTCTGCTGCCCAGCCCGACTCCAAAAGAGCGGGGAAGAAGCTTGTTGTAGACCAGGGCAAGAAGAAAATCAGCAGGCCGAGTGCTGCGACTGGGAGCCTGAAGATTAGAGACACCGTCAGCGCAGCTCCCAGACTGCTGAGTCCAAGATCGAGACCAGCGCCAGCGGGCTCAACAACATCGAGCCCAAAGCTAGTGCCGGCGTGTTGATGTTTTACACCGGCAATGTAACTATGGGGCTACTCGGCGAGAGGGAATCCAATGGATTGCAAAGGAACGCAAGAGAGTTTTTATACTAGTTCAGGCCCTCGATGTGAGGTAATACCCTACGTCCAGTTGTGGTGGTATTCCTTTGAGGTGTTGTCAATCAATGATCTTCTTGCCCTCAGGGGCCACCCTGCCTCCCCTTATATACTGGGGGGCAGGGGTACAAGATAAGGATCCCAGCCGGATTTGGCCAAGGGATTTCCTTCTTAGAGATAGAAACTTATCCGACTAGGACTATGTTTTCCTTATTGTACAAGGTAATGCCTACCGAGTGCTATCTTATCTCTAACTGCATGGTTTGGCCCATCCTCTATCCGAGTGGCCCATATGATGGTGATGAGGTACCCGGGGCCCATGGCCTCCACAGTAGCCCCTGAGACCTTCATAGTTGAGTCACAGCTAATGCCAAGTGCTCATCCTCCATGGTGAAGTTTGCCCGAGTACGATGCTCCCGAGTACTCTTTGTCCGAGTAAGTCTCCTTCCCGAGTCCTGCTTCATGTCAGCTAGCAACAAGGCTATGAAGGGCTTCATATAGATGTATGAATAGTGTGTGCCGAATAGGCGCACCTATTAGGTGTAGCCCCCGATTTTGTGCTTAATTGTGAAGACAATTAAACATAAAGTCAAAGATCTTTAACCTTGTAGTCTTTCCCGAGTAGTATACTACTGGTATATGAGACTTCGGTATCATGTCAACCGGAATATGATTTATAGTCTTGCCGAGTAGGATGTTACTCGTATATAGGACTCTTCGACTTCATGTCAGTCGG
Source organism: Oryza meyeriana var. granulata (assembly GCA_003991445.1). NCBI lineage: Eukaryota > Viridiplantae > Streptophyta > Magnoliopsida > Poales > Poaceae > Oryza > Oryza meyeriana. Next base: position 55,351 of record RYFJ01000094.1, on the reverse strand, counting down.
AATGTGGGTCTATAGTCTTGCCGAGTAGGATACTACTCGTATATAGGACTCTTCAGCTTCATGTCAGCTGGAAAAGAGATTTATAGTCTTTCCCGAGTGGCGTCCCACCCAGAAGTTAGACTCCTCCGCATCATGTCAGCAGGAAAGGATATTTATAGTCTCTCCCGAGTAGTGTACTACTCGAAAGTTAGACTCTTCAGCGTCATGTCGGCTGGAATAATGTTGCTCATGGCAACTGATGGCCAAGCATGTAGGCCGAGTACCACTGTATGAAAATAAATCCATGGCGTGGTCAGGTGTACTCGAGAGAGATACCTGCATCCTCAATTTTAATGAAGACCAGCTCGTGATCCTCGTAAGGATATATCCTCGAGACCTGGTGGATAAAACAGATACCCAAACATATATGTTCAGCAATAAGGCTCTCATGAAGCATATCTGTTTACCTCATCGATTCCTGTTAGTAGCACCAGTACTATAATTTCAACTCAGCCTGCGGGCGGCCCACGTGGGGCATGCTACTGTAGGAACTCATGTCTTGGTGGCCCGGTACCGACTGTGTGGCCCAAGCCCGCTAGTCGGTGTTGGCTCTATAAAGCATGGGGAGAGAGAAAAAGATTCCCTCATCTTCCCCAAATCAGCCAATCGCTTCGTCTTCCGCCTCCGCGCCCAACTTTTCGTCTCCCGCTCGGCTAGGGTTTGCTACTACTGCTGTTCCCTGCTCGTACTCGGGCGACTTCAGTCATCCTTGTCTATTCCAAGCCCTCAATCGCTTTTCCCCCAAATCTTTCCGCCCCCAACAATGTCGAAAGGTTCGGATCCTGCGGGTGCGCCGAGAAATGCCTGGCCGATCTCGGATTGCAGTTCGGTGAGACTGAAGCTGCTGGAGAAGAATCTGAAGTTGCAAAGCAAGGAGGTAATCCGTTGGCGGCCGGCTAAGGGTGAGTCGGTTCCAAATCCCCAACCCAGCGAAACAGTAGTTTTTTCTTCTTTTTTCGATCGGGGTTTGTCCCTTCCTTCTTCCGCATTCTTCCGCCGCATCCTTGATTTCTACAAGCTGGAGTTGGTGAATCTGAACCCCAACTCCATCCTCCAAATCTCCATTTTTGTTACTCTCTGCGAGTGCTTTTTGGGTGTGGAACCCCATTTTAACACCTTTAGGTATCTGTTCCACATTAAGCCCCAATCCTCCAAAAATAATATCAATGTGATTGGGGGCTGGTCTTCAGTTGAGGAGTGACGGGAAGAAATCGTATCTTGGTCTCCCCTTGAAGTCCACCTTAAAGGGCTGGCACAAGGAGTGGTTTTATTGCGCAGATCTGGTGCCCTCCTTGCCTCCATTCACCGGCTCCCCGCCGGTTGTTTCCCCCAATTGGTCATCGCAGCCAACCTTCGAGGAGAAGGGGCAGGTGCATATGTTGCTGGCGAGGTTGGACAAGCTCAAAGAAGGCGGCCTGACTGGACCCTGGGTAGCTCGCCGTTTCCTGACTAGGCGCATCCAGCCGCTGAAATTGAACAATTCGTTCGGCTGGGACTACCAGGGCAAGAACGATCCGACCGAGTGAGCGATGAGTCGGCCGACGAGCTGATGGTGTCCGAGACCCTGTTCAGGTATTTCTCCTCCGGGGTGATCGAGACTGAAGACAAGAAGCGCCGGACCAAGGCTTATAGCCTCATTCGTCCCCGCCCCAAGGTAAACTTTCTTCCTCTTTTGTGCTTGATACCCGCGGACTCGTATCCGCGTTTGCCCGGGAGTATGTGATGTATATAGTAGAATCTTCTGTAGGAGTACGAGGAGTTCGACGAGGACTCCCGTCCATTGTCCGCTGCTAGATCGAAGAAACGGCCGAGAAGTCCCCCTGCTGCCCAACCGACTCCAAGAGAGCGAGAAAGAGGCCTGTGGTATATCCGGGCAAGGAGGCCGCGACGCCGCGTGCGGTGGCTGGAAGTCTGAGGATAAAAGACGCGGCCACCGCGACACCCAGGCGATCAAGTCCCAGGTTGGGATCAGTACAGCCGAGCTTGACACCGTCGAGCCCGGCAAAAAGCGCCACCAAGTGCGCCGCCCCAGCCGGCGCCGCCAAGGGCGCTAGTGCCCGAGGTGGTCACGCCACTTCCGGGGTCGTCTCCAGTTGCCACACCGCCGCGGCCGCCTCGCCGTGCAGGCTGACGACCGGGCATAGCGCTCCGCCAGGACCCGGATCACCTGGCGGGAAGATCAAGTTCTCCAAGAGGTATGTTGCTTGGGATCTTTTATGATCCTTGTTGGTTGCTGTAGCAACATCCTAATTCGCGTTCCGCCATGCAGGAAACACGCCGATATCGATCTCAAGGAGACCGGTGCAGTTGCTCCCCTTGAGGACCCATCCCAGCTGAGTTGGCGCCTGTAAGCACACCTGCTGAGCCGGAGGCCATCCCAGTCATGGAGACTAAGGTGGTCCCGACTGCAGGGTCGCCGGTGCCGCCCGACCGAGGGGTGGTTGCCGAGGCTAATGCCCCAGCCCCTGAGCCAACACCTGCTGCCGAGGTTGTTGCCGGAGCCCCCGAGTCGGCTGCTGGGGTCACTGGGAACGCTGGTGTAGGGGCCAGGACGCCGTCGCCATCGTGGTCGTCGTCTTCATCGTCGCCGCCGCCGGAGATCCCGAACCTTCCCCGGATCGAAGCTCCTCCGCGTAGGTTCCCGCGGACGTTCACTTGGAGGGCACCAGATGGAACCGCGAAGAGGTTCAAACTTGATGAGGCCGCGGCTAGAAGGGAACGCGAGAGCTTACTCCGCGCCGCGATCTCCGGGTCCCAAGGGGTTTAGGTATGATTCCTACAGTGAAGTCTTGATGATCTCCATGTTCCGACGTCCGACTCCGTCTTTGAATTGATCTCTCCCTGAGCAGAAACTCGTTGATCGCAACGAGGAGATGACCGAGATCCTAGTTGAAATGGCCCCCCATCTCGCGGAATTGGAGCAGCTCCGGGCGCTGAAAGCTGAGATGGAGGAGCGTCACGCGGGGAGGGAGGCCTGGCTGAAGGAAGGCGCCAAGCAGCTCAGGGACGAGACTTGGGCCCAAGCGGGAGGATCAGAGGTGAGTCCTCCAAATGCGTCCTCCTGACTGAACCTCTGGTGTATCCCTCCAGCTACGCTAGTCCCGACTGCCCAGTTATTCTTGACTGCAAAGTCGAGTCCTTGACTAATCTGTTGTGCAGAGCTCGAGGCCGAACTGAAAGCCCGAACAGAGGGGAAAGTTCAGCTGGAGGAGGCCGAAAGAGCCAAGGCCAAGCTTGAGAAGAGCAAGGCCGACCTGACAATGGCCATCGCCGAGCTTGAGCGGGAAAAGGCCGAACTGAAGGAGGCCAACGTCAAGCTCGACAAGGAGAAGGTTGAATTGGAGACAACCATAGCCAAGTGGGAGACCGACTACATGAGTAAGTCTCTGTCCTGACAGTGATCTTGGCCAATCCATTAATTATTTCCTTTGCAATTCCGTTTGACAAGTTTGCTTGTTGGTGAACCCGGGTAGCCGCCAGAGCCAACTCCCAGATCCAGTTCCAGGCCTTCGTAGAGGAAATAAGGGTCATCAAGGAGTCACGGGAGGCCCTTGCCGACTCCGTGAAAGGGCTCCTTGACATCATGGATCCTCGCGATGAGGGAACCAGCTCCAGCACTCCCTTCCAAGTTGAGACATGCCTCAAGGATGCACCGAGTATCCTGAAGAGGTACTTGGATAAGCATGTCGCTGCCGGCGTGGCCCATACCTTGGAGATGACCAAGTCCATCTACCCGAGGGCAGATATCGAAGCCATCGGGGAGGGGTTTGCCGAGGAGACAACGCCCGAGGAGGCGTTGAAGCTGATAGCCGAGGCGAGGCCGACTGCGGAGACAATCACCCGAGACCTGGGTCTGTAAGAGCAATATGTCGTACAGTCGGTATATATAAACTTTTGTGGGGAACATGTGCAAATATATGTGCAATGCCGCCAAGCTTTAAAGCGTTACTCGGTTGTCATTAAGTTTAGCCGACCGCCTAATCTATGCCGAGTTAGTCTGTCGAAACTTTAATAAAATTGTTCGCGGTAAAAGCTGTACTTGGGTAGATATGGCAAATTCGTAGTAAACCTTCATAACCGAAGTAAGGCGAGCTCGTATATTATTGACAAAACACATATTATTCATGCAGCCCCCGACTCACTACTCGATTGATACAAGCGGCGTAGTGAGTCAGAGAAAACTGTACACATGGTAAAGTATGAAACTTCAGGTATAGAAAGGACGTAGCTGTTCTATGTTCCATGAGTTGCTGACGAGGGCAACGTCTTGGTCTTCAATCGGTAGGCGCCTGGTCGCGTGACTTTGGCTATAATGAACGGCCCTTCCCAGATTGGGGATAGTTTGTGCCTGTCTTTGGTGGTTTGTATTTTTCTCAAAACGAGATCCCCGACCAAAAAGGCGCGGCCACGGACATTGCGATTGTGGTAGCGACGCAGGCCTTGAAGATACCTTGCTGACTGGATTGTTGCGATGTCCCTCGCTTCTTCCAACTGATCTAGTTCGACCAATCGGGTATTGTTGGAGATGTCTTCTGAATGGGCCCGAACTCGGGGGAACCAAACTGTAATTCAGTCGGTTAGGACAGCCTCGGTGCCGTAGACTAGAAAGAAAGGGGATTGCCCTGTTGCCCGACTAACAGTGGTCCTGAGAGACCAGAGAACAGATGGGAGTTCTTGTACCCACCGGCCCGCATATGGTTGTAGTCGGTCGAATATCCTGGTCTTGATGCCTTGTAGGACCATACCATTGGCTCGTTCAACCTGCCCGTTACTCCTCGGGTGTGCCACGGATGCATAGCAAATCTTGATGCCGAATTCTTCACAGAAGTCTTGGAACATGCCGCCCATGAACTGAGTACCGTTGTCGGTGATCATGCGGTTAGGAACCCCGAATCGGTATAATATACTCATAATGAAGTCCTTTGCTCGTGCCGCTGTTATAGTTGCAACGGGTTTTGCCTCAATCCACTTGGTGAATTTATCCACTGCGACGAATAGATGTGTGAACCCTCCTGGCACTTTCTTGAAGGGCCCGACCATGTCAAGCCCCCATACTGCGAATGGCCAGATATGGGATTGTTTGGAGTTCCTGGGCTAGGAGGTTTGTTTGTCTTGCGTAGAACTAGCAGCCCTCGCATTTGCGAACGATATCTTTCACGTCTGTTACTGCTGTGGGCCAGAAAAATCCCTGCCGGTAAGCCTTTCTGACTAACGTCCTGGATGTGCATGGTTGCCACATATGCCCGAGTGGATTGACTACAGGATCTGCTTGCCCTCCTCGTGGTGACGCAGTGCATGAGGACACCGGATGCGCTTCTTCGGTACAGGTCTTCCCCGACTAGCAGGAAACATTTGCTTCGACGCTTGATCTGCTCGGCTTGACTGCGATCTTCTGGGAGTTCGTCATCCAGGAGGAATTTGATAACAGGAGTCCGCCAATCTTGACATGTGTGCAGTACCTCGCTTGTTGCCGGGGCAGGTTCGTTTTTTCGACTGCTCCGGTACCGGTTTCTTCGTGACTGATGGCTCCATAAGTTGTTCAACAAAGATCCCTGTTGGGACCGCCTCTCGCTTGGACCCCATATTTGCCAATTCGTCTGCCACGTCGTTGTATTGGCGCAGGACATGTGTTATTTCCAGCCCGTCGAACTGTTCTCCAGCTTGCGGACCTCCTGACAGTATGCCGCCATGGTGTCATCGAGACATGTCCAGTCCTTCATGACTTGGTTTACCATGAGTTGGGAGTCTCTGCGCACAACCAGACGACGAATGCCGAGTGATATAGCGATGCAAAGCCCGTGGATGAGTGCCTCGTACTCGGCGACGTTGTGGGAAGCCGGGAAGTGGATTTGTAGGACGTACTTGAGTTTTTCACCGGTCGGGGACGTCAGGATGATGCCAGCCCCGGCGTCGCCGATTCGTAGAGAACCGTCGAAGTACATCGTCCAGTACTCTAGCTTTGCTGTTGGTGTGGGCATCTGGATCTCCGTCCACTCGGCCACGAAGTCGGCTAGAGCTTGTGATTTTATAGCTGTCCTTGGCTGAAAGGTGATGTCGAACGCCATCAACTCGAGTGCCCATTTGGCGATTCGGCCGGTGGCCTCGCGGTTATGCAGGACATCCCCGAGTGGAAACGATGTAACCACCGTGACTTGGTGTGCTTGGAAGTAATGTACCAGCTTCCGGACGGTGATGAGTAGGCCATAAAGCAGCTTCTGGACCTGCAGGTATCTCGACTTGGAGTCGGCAAGGACCTCGCTGACAAAGTAGACTGGCCGTTGGATTTTCTGAATGTGACCCGACTCGGATCGCTCCACCACCAGGACTGTGCTGACTACCTGAGTAGTTGCCGCCAGATATAGCATTAGCGGTTCTTGGGGCATAGGTGAGGCCAACACGGGAGGTGATGTGAGAAATTGTTTGAAGTCTTCAAAGGCTTGTTGGGCTTCCGGAGTCCATTGGAAATTGTCCGTCTTTTTGAGTAGCTTGAAGAAGGACATACCCCGTTCGCCCAGTCGGGAGATGAACCGGCTGAGTGCCGCCATGCAAGCCTGTCAGCTTCTGGACGCCTTTGAGGTTAGTCGGGGGTGCCATGTTTATGATGGTGTTGACTTTCTCCGGGTTTGCCTCGATGCCGCGATGTGAGACGATGAAGCCGAGTAGCTTGCCGGATGGCACTCCGAAAGCGCATTTTTCCGGGTTCAACTTCATCTTGAATCTTCGAAGATTTTGGAAGGTTTCTTCCAGGTCAGCGATGAGGTCTTCTTTGGACTTAGTCTTGATCACCACGTCGTCGACGTAGGCTTCCACGTTGCACCCGATCTGAGTGTGCAGACACCGCTGAATCGCCCGTTGATAGGTTGCTCCAGCGTTTTTCAGGCCGAACGGCATTGTGATGTAGCAGTACGCTCCAAACGGCGTGATGAAAGATGTCTTTAAGCAGTCTTCCTCCCTCAGGCTAATTTGGTGGTATCCCGAGTAGCAGTCGAGAAAGCTGAGTAGGTCGCACCCGGCCGTGGAATTGACCACCTGATCTATCCTGGGAAGACCAAATGGGTCCTTGGGGCACACCTTGTTGAGATCAGTGTAGTCGACGCACATGCGCCATTTACCGTTTTTCTTCCGGACCAGAACTGGGTTGGCCAGCCAAACCGGGTGATAGACCTCCTTGATGAACCCGGCTGCGAGGAGCTTGGTAATCTCCTCCCGGATAGCATCCTTGCGGTCTTGGGCAAAGCGGCGCAGCCGTTGCTTGACTGGCTTGGCATCTGTCTTCACGTTTAGGGCGTGCTCGATCACCTCCCTTGGCACGCCCGGCATGTCGGACGGTTTCCATGCGAAGATATCCTTGTTCGTTTGTAGGAAGGTGACGAGCACGTCTTCCTATTTGGGTCGAGTCCGGTCCCGACTAGAGCAGTCTTGGAGGGGTCGGAAGGGTCCAGGGGATCTTCTTTGTGTCAGAGTCTGCCGAAATTCTCGACTTCGCTGCTTTTTTGGCCGGAACCTGATCTTGCTCGACTTTAGTTGTGACGGCTTGCCGAATACTGTCGCGCCCGACTGCCGCCTCTTGTGATTGAGCCAATTCGTAGCTCTCCTTGTCGCAGGTGAAGGCTTGCTTGATGTCGCTGCGGAGGGAGAGGACTCCTGCTAGCCCAGGCATCTTGAGCACCATATATGTATAGTGCGGTATCGCCATGAACTTGGCGAGTGCCGGTCGTCCGAGTATCGCGTGGTACGCGGTCTCAAAGTCGGCTACCTCGAAGCAGACGTTTTCTGTGCGGAAGTTTATCCCGCGTGCTGAAGGTTACTGGCAACGTGATCTGCCCGAGTGGGGTTGATGACAGGCCGGGAATTATCCAGTGGAAGGGCGCGGTACTCGGCCGTAGCTCCGAACGAGGAATATTCATCTCGTCCAAAGTCTTGGCGAATAAGATGTTGAGCGCGCTGCCTCCGTCGATGAGGGTTTTCTTCAGCCTGATGTTTCTGACAACCGGGTCCAGGATGAGTGGATAGCGTCCCGGTGTGAGACCCGATCTGGGTGATCTGTGCGGTTGAAGGTGATGGCCATCTCTGACCAGCGCAGGTACTGGGGGTGTCCGTCGTAGAGACCGTGTTGATGTCGCGCGCTGATAACTTCTGTTTGCGCTTGGACTCGTACGTGAGCGGCCCTCCGAAGATGTGATTAAGCTCGCTTGAGGATCTTGGAAATCATCAGCCGGGCCTGAGTCTGGCTTGTCCTTGTCCTTGTCGGCGCCAGATGATGAAGCCTGCTCGGAGGCAAACTTCTTGAGCATGTAGCAGTCTTTGGCCGCGTGCTTGCCCTTGGGGTGGAAGGGGCATGGCCCGCTCATGACTTTCTAGTAGTCGTTGTTCCGTTGGGGCCGCGACCGAGTACGCTCCATGTTGGCCACCTCGTTGTCCGACTTCCGCTTGCGGCTGCCAGATTTGTTCTGAGATGGCTCATTGTCGGCTTTCGCCTTCTGATCTTTTTGTCAGGACTCCTTCTTTTCATCAAAGGCCTCGGCGACTGCTTCGGCCGAGTCGGCGTACTTGTTAGCCATGTCGAAGAGAGCCCAGACTGTGGATGGCGGCTTCCGAGTGAACTTCGCGATGAACAGGGCGTCCTTTACTCCCTTGCGGAAGGCGGCGATTACAGCCTCGTCCTTGATAGTTGGGATTTGATTGCGCTTCTCGGAGAACCGCTTGATGAATTCGCGCAGAGACTCGTTCTTCTTTTGGTGCAGCTGATAGAGATTGTGCTCTGAAGATGGTCTTTCGTAGGTTCCCTGGAAGTTGGCAATGAACCGCTCCCTGAGTTGTCCCCAGGAAACCGATCGATCACCTCGGGAGACCTGATAGCCATGTCCTCGCCGAGTCGGCTAGGGCGACTGGGAGGTAGTTAGCCATGGCTTTGCTATCACCTCCGGCTGCGCGAACCGCCAGGGTGTATACAGTGAGCCAGGACTCGGGGTTGGTTTTGCCATCGTATTTTTCGATCCCCGTGGGCTTGAAGCCCGATGGCCAATCGACCTCCTGGAGCTCCGAGTGAAAGCTGGAATGCCTTCGTCTTCATGAGGGCTCCGGCTCCGTCTGTGGCGAGTAGTCGCTCGTGTGGAGGCCGAAGCGCTCGTTTTCGTCCTCCATTCGGCGACGCTCGTCTGCTTCGCGTTCCTCGCGCCGGCGTTTATGGTGCGTCGAAGATCGTGCTGTAGTCGCATCCGGAGGTCCCGATTGGGTCGGCAGTCGCGCTGGTGTCACCGCCAGTTGTTGTTGTTGGTACCGCCAAGTGACGTTTGTCGGGATTCATCGTGCTGCCGACTTGAGCCGGCCGCCCAGCGCCGTGTGGACGGGGATGAAGCTGCCGCAGGAGAGCCCGACTGGTTAGTCGGGATAAGCGTGTCCCCTGACTGCTGTTGTTGCTGCTGACAAGCGCCGCTGTGATCATCGCCTTGATCTTGGCGATAGTCGGGGTGGCCTGGTGGTCGGGCCCGAGCTGAAGTGTGTCCAGCAGGGTTGCGGCGGCCACGACGTTCTATTGTGGCGTGACAAAGACGTCGTGGTCGCCGACTTTAGTTTGGAGGATCTACTGCTGGGCAACTCGCCCAGCTTGTCGCAGCCGTCGTTACGAGCCTCGCGGTCGGCTTCCTCCTGTTGTCGTAGTCGGCGGGCCTCCTCTTGTTGTTCCTCTTGCACTTGGCGAACCTCCTGCGGGGGCATTGATGCCATGAAGACTTCGCGGGGGATGAGGAGACCTGCTAAACTGGTGTCCGAACTAGAGTTCGAACTGGTGTCCGACTGGAAGTTGGAGTCCACGAAGTTGAGCGGAGTCAAAATTGCTCCGATCATCCTAGATCCAATCTGAAACGGCTTAGGGCCGTGTCCAAACTGAAGCACATGAGATCGGGAGTGCCGCATGGGATGCGGTCGTGTAGCGTTGCCGAGTCCGAGCGGGAAGCTAAGATCCTCCCTCGTTCCTTGCCCGACCCGAGTGGACTCTAGGCCCGACTCGGGCCGAACACCGGCGGAGAGAGTTGTCCTGTGGCTCGACAATGCACAGAGTTGATGCCGTGGCTTGACGATGATTGCCGCCGCATCTGGTGGGCTGACTGGCGCGGAGTCAGCTGGTTCCTCGGCCGGTTGGATTGAATCTGTTTTGGCCAAGGTCAGGTTGCCGATCTGGTCGGTGATGAAGTCGAGGCTTCCGAAGGAAATTACGTCTCCGGGAAAAAACTTGTCGCCGTCGACTCCTCTGATTGGATCCATCGAGATCTTGGATGTAGATTGCGTCGAGACCCCTACCTGGCACGCCAACTGTCGATGTTTTACACCGGCAATGTAACTATGGGGCTACTTGGCGAGAGGGAATCCGATGGATTGCAAAGGAACGCAAGAGAGTTTTTATACTGGTTCAGGCCCTCGATGTGAGGTAATACCCTACGTCTAGTTGTGGTGGTATTCCTTTGAGGTGTTGTCAATCAATGATCTTCTTGCCCTCAGGGGCACCCTGCCTCCCCTTATATACTGGGGGCAGGGGTACAAGATAAGGATCCCAGCCGGATTCGGCCAAGGGATTTCTTTCTTAGAGATAGAAACTTATCCGACTAGGACTATGTTTTTCCTTATTGTACAAGGTAATGCCTGCCGAGTGCTATCTTATCTCTAACTGCATGGTTCGGCCCATCCTCTATCCGAGTGGCCCATATGCTGGTGATGAGGTACCCAGGGCCCATGGCCTCCACACGGCGAGTACAAAATCATCAACTCCGGGCTCAGCAACATCGAGCCCAAAGCCGGTGCCGCCGAGTGCGAGATCAACGGTTTCAGGCTCAGCAACATCGAGCCCAAGGCTAGCGCCGCCGACTGCCACACCGACTAGCCTGGCTGCTAGCAACTCTCCATAGCGTCTGGAGCCCCTCGTGGAAGCTGAAGTTCTCCAAGAGGTAAGTAACTTTTGGATCTTCTGAAAATCTTGTTCAGCATAATAGTGTCTTGATATATAGCTCATCGTGTAGGAAACGGGCCAATATTGATCTCAAGGAGACCACACCGGCTGCTCCTGTTGTAGAGCCGGCCTCGGCCAAGCCAGCGCCAGCAAGTGCATCTGCCAAGCGGTGACTACCTCAGTTGCTAAAACTAGGGTTGTCCCGACTGCAGGACCGCTAACACTGGCTGACCAGGGGGCAGATATTGAAGCTGTTGCCCCAGCCCCTGAGCGGATCCCCGAAGCCCCGTCAGCCTCTGAGTCGGGAGCCAGGACCATGTCACCATCCGTGTCTTCGTCGTCTTCAGAGGAAAGGGATCTCCCCAGGCTTGAAGCCCCTCCTCGCAGATTTCCAATGACGTTCCACTGGGTGACTCCCGAAGGAACTGCGAAGTGCTACGAGCACGATGAAGAGGCAGCGGAGAGGGAGCGCGAGGTGCTTCTTCACTCCGCAATCGCCGCGTCCCGGGGGTCCAGGTGCGTGGCGAGTCTTGCATTGTTGACTTCCTTTATTTCTGAAATTCGCCGACTGACTCTTCTTTGCTTCTGCTTGACCCCGAGCAGAAAATCGTTGACCGCTCGGAGAAGTTAAATGAGGTCTTGACCCAGCTTGCCCCCCAACTCCAGCTGTTGGGACAGCTCCAGACCTCAAAGGCCGACTTGGAGCGGTCCAGCCAGGAGAGGGAAACTTGGCTGAAGGGGGCTGTTGACTAGCTCAGGGATAAGAATTGGTCTTTAGCCCAGAAGATCAAAAGTAAGCCTCCTGTATTTGTCTTCCTGACTAAGTTCCAAGCATATCCCTCCATCTTTGTTGTTTCCCAATTGCCCAGTTGTGTCTAGACTGTAATCTCAAGTCCTTGACTATTCTGATGTACAGCCCTCGAAGCCGAGTTGAAGACCCGAACAGAGGGGGAAAGCAAGCTGAAGGAAACTGAGAAAGCCAAAGCCGAACTCGAGGGAGCCAAGGCCAAACTAGAGAAGGCCAACAACAAACTCGAGAAAGACAAGGCCGAACTAGAGAAGGCCAACGCAAATGGGAGGCCGACTACGAGAGTAAGTCTTCCCTCTGACAGTGATCTTAACCAATCCTTTCAATATTCCAACTGCAACTTTGGCCAACAAGTTTACTTGTCCGTGAATCTGAGCAGCCACAAGGGCCAACGCCCAAACCCAGTTTTCGGGCTGCAGAGGAAATCAAAGTCGTCAAGGAGTCACGGGAGATTCTTACTGAGTCCGTGAAAGGGCTCCTTGACATCATGGATCCTCATTACATGGGAACCAGCTCCAACACGGTTTCCAGGTGCAGGCATGCCTCAACGAAGCCCCGAGCATCCTGAAGAGGTACTTGGATGAGTGTGTTGTCGTCGGCGTGGCCCAGACCCTCGCGATGACCAAGTCAATATACCCCAAGGCAGATCTGCAGGCCATCAGCAAAGGGTTTGCTGAAGAGACAACACCTGATGAGGCATTGGAGTTGATCACCCAAGCAAGGCCGACTGCAGAGACAATCACCAAGGACCTGGGAATGCAAGAACAATCCATCATGCAGTCGGTGTACGTAAAGTCTTTTGTAAGGACATGTGTAAATATATGTGCAATGCCGCGAGCCCTGAGGTTTTACTTAGTTATCATTAGCTCTACTCGCTGTACTCGGGCGGACATGACAAAGCCATTGCAGAACTTCATAACTTAAGTAAAACAGGCTCGCATATTATTGACAAAGCACATATAATACATGCAGGCCCCGATTCGCCACTCGATTAGAACAAGCGGCGTGGCGAGTCAGAGGAAATCTATACACATGGAAAAAAAACTCAGCTATAGAAAGGACGTAGCTATTCTATGTTCCATGAGTTGGTGACTAGGGCACTGTCTTTGGTCTTCAGTCGGTAGGCACCTGGCCGTGTAACTTCAGCAATGATGAACGGCCCTTCCCACAAGGGGGATAGTTTGTGCCTGTCTTTGGTGGTTTGTATCTTCCTCAAGACGAGGTCCCCAACCAAAAAGGCGTGGCCATGGACATTCTGGCTGTGATAACGACGCAGACCTTGAAGATACCTTGCCGACTAGATGGTTGCGATGTCCCTAGCCTCCTACAATTGATCTAGTTGAACCAGTTGGTTTTCATTGGATCTATCTTCTGAGTAAGCCCAAACTCATGGAGAGCCGAACTCTAACTCGATAGGTAACACGGCCTCGGCACCATAGACCAGGAAGAAAGGGGATTGCCCTGTTGCCCGACTAACCGTGGTTCTGAGAGACCAGAGAACGGATGGGAGTTCTTGTACCCACCGCCTTGCATATGGCTGTAGTCGTCGAATACCTTGCAAGACTGATGGTGGGTTGTGAGCACCAGGATTGTGAATGTTGCTAGTAGTGCTCATGAAAATTAAGGACCGGTCCACAGATTACTTGTTGCGAAGCAATACCGTACTAACCACAAGCCAGAATGGGCAACGGCTGGACCCGTAGTGTAGCAAGTTCAACAGAAGGCCCCAGGGCGTGTCTATGGATGTATCAATAAGACCACCATGGCTGTGCAATAAGTCCATGTTTCTAGCATTGAACCATCTCCTGTTAGGGCACCTTGATCAGTTCCTGCCGGAGACTAGTGGTTCAGTGGGTGGCTTTTCTGTTGGGTGAGTTGCATGAAAGATGTGGAGGCCATGGGGCCCCGGGTATCTCAAGGAAGGCAATTACGGCCACTCGGACAGAGGGTGGGCCGGTCCCTACAATTGGAGATAGAGTACGACTCAGTTTCATATTACCTTGCATGACAAGGAAAGGGATATAGTCCTAGCCGGATACTCTATGTACTGATAAGGAAAGCCCTTGATCGTATCTGACTGGGTTTCCTACCCTGTAACCCTCATCCCTCCAGTATAGAAGGAGGGGTAGGGAGCCCCCTAGGGCATATGACAATCTCACCAGAGAAACCCCAAAGGTAATAAACAACAGCTAGAAGTAGGGTATTACCTCACTTCGAGGGCCTGAACTAGGATAAATTGTTTCGTGTTCCTTTGTAATCCATCAAGTTTAGGTCTCACGAGTAGCCCCATATTATTATTGCTGATATAAAACATCGACAGTTGGCGCGCCAGGTAGGGTCTTCGTCGAGATCATCTTCATCAAGCCTGATGGATCCAATCACGAGAGTCGACAACATCAACTTCTTCCCCGGGCAAACAATCAGCTTCGGGAGCCTTGACTTCGTCGCCGACGAATTCGGCAACCTTACCCTGTCTGACTCGGATCCGATCCGATCGGACAGGGACTAAGCCGACTCCGTGCCTGTCGGTGAAACGGGACTGGGGGTCCCCACAATTGCCAGGGACGCGTGGGTCTTCGGCCACGTTAGTTCCTCGGGGCCACAATTTGCACAAGCGACGGCCAGCTACGGTCGTCGTCCCGCTAAGCGCCGGGGCCCGAGCACCGCCCGGATCTAGGCGGCATAGGCCTCGCCCCCGGGGGGCCATCTCGCCATCGGCCCCGGGCTCGTCCCCGGGGCGCCATCTCCATCGGCCCCGGGCCTCGCCCCCGGGGCGCCATCTCCATCGGCCCCGGCCCCGGGGTGTCGTCTCCATCGGCTTCGGCCCCGGGGCGTCATTGGCCTCGGGCCCGTGCCTTGCCTCCGGGGCTCCATCGTCTCACCCCCGTGCCCGGGGCCCACATGTCGGTCCCCGACAGGCTCTGCGCCAGCTCTCCAGCTACCCGCATTAATAGCGAGGCGACGGGGCGCCTCCCGCTTATCTCCCGACAGAGAGCAGAGCCGTACGCTGTCACATCTCCATAATCTGGTCGCCCGACAAGGAACCGACCAGACATGCTCTGCCGCAGCCGCCCGCAGCAGCGGAGCGATGTGGCGACCAGACGACCAGACCAGCCGCTCACAGCACGCGACTAGGGGCTCCTCCAGGCGCGGCGCAGCAGGCGGCCATGGGCGTGCGCGTCACATCTCCGTGCTCCACCCGTCCACAGCAGCAGCTCCGGCGTGGCAACAGCAAGCGGACGTGCACGACAAGATAGACCATACCTAGCTCTCTCAGGGCGACTCGGCACTGTGGACTCCCCTAATTCTATAAAGGAGGATCCAAGCCGACGAGAGAGGAGGAGCTTCAGCATTAGCAACCGCCGAAGGGAGAGTTCAGAGTAGAGCTGTCCCTAGTCGATCAACCCCTCCTGGTCGAGAACTTCTCCTGGTTGAGAGCTTCTCCCGGTTGAGAACTCCTCCCAGTCGAGGCCTTGGTCTTCTACCTCAGCTCGTGTGAGTCTCCTTCGAGTCCGGCGTCCGGCATAGCGACCGGAGCCGGTGAACTCCTTGTAAAAGAAGCAAACCACATTCATCTCCACATAGCATACACACAGGAGTAGGGTATTACGCCTCCGAGCGGCCCGAACCTGTCTACTTCCTCCTGTCTCCTTTGTGTGCCAATCCTTCCATCGACTCATCATCCACCGTACGCCGCATTCGCCTGAGAACTACTCCCCTGGCCGAATCTCAAAGGGGGTCTCCGGACTTCCCGCCGTCGAGGTTTCATCCTCCGACAGCTGGCGCGCCAGGTAGGGGGAGTTTCCTTTTCAGGTATTACGCCGGCGTCTCCAACACCGGCGCGCTTCATGGCAGGAGGCCATCATCTGCGAGATTACGGCGAGGAGTCCGGTGGCTACACCCCGCCGGGCAATGTTAGCCCGGTGGCGAGGCCGCCACGGTGCACCTCTCCGCCACCCGGGGCCCTGGGGAGGATGGCAAGCTCTCACGTTCCACGTTACGGCGGAACAGGAGGAAGCGCCAGAAGGCCAAGGCGGCAGCCGAGAGCTACGTCTTGGCGGCTACGGGCAGCCCCCGGGGCTATGTTGCCCGCGGAGGCGATGGTCGCAGCAAGCGGCAAAAGGCCGCACGCGTGCCGCCACCGCCGACAACAGCCCAGAAGTGGTGCCCCCTCCACCAAACGGATTGGCACGACATCACGGAGTGCCGCGCCGTCCAGCGCTCAGCCGAGCGTGCCGAGCCGGCCTTAGTTCGGGGGTGGTGCGCCTACCACGACACGGACCGGCACGACAGCACGGAGTGCCGCGCCGTCCAGAGATTGGCCGAGCGTCTCGAGCCGGCTGTCGATGTTTTACACCGGCAATAATACTATGGGGCTACCTGGCGACCTAAAATTCGGTGGATTGCAGAGGAGCACGAGAGAATTATACTGGTTTAGGCCCTCAATGTGAGGTAATACCCTACGTCCAGTTGAGGTTTTATTCCTCTGAGGTGATTTTATGATCAATGATCTTGCATGCCCTTATGGGGCGCCCTGCCTCCCTTTATATACTAGGGGACAGGGGTACATGATAAGAATCCCAGTCGGATACGACCAAAGGATTTCCTTCTTAGAGATAGAAACCTATCCGACTAAGACTATGTTTCCTTATTATACAAGGTACAGCCTGCCGGGTGCTATCCTATCTCTAATTACATGGTCCGACCCATCCTCTATCCGAATGGCCCATGTACTGGTAATGAGGTACCCGGGGCCCATGGCCTCCACAGTAGCCCCTGAGACCTTCATAGTTGAGTCACAGCAGACGCCAAGTGCTCGTCCTCCTCGGTGAAGGTTTCCCGAGTGCAATACTCCCGAGTACTCTTTTTCCGAGTAAGTCTTCCCGAGTCCTGCTTCATGTCAGCTGGCAACGAGGCTATGAAGGGCTTCATGAAGATATGTGAATAATGTGCACCGAATAGGCGCACCTATTAGGTGTAGCCCCCGACTTTGTGCTTAATTGTGAAGACAATTAAACATAAAGTCAAAGATCTTTTAACCTGGAAGTCCTTCCCGAGTAGATTACTACTGGTGTATAAGACTCTTCGACTTCATGTCAGTCGGAATGTGTGTTTATAGTCTTGCCGAGTAAGATGCTACTCGTATGTGGGACTCTTCAGCTTCATGTCTGCCGGAAAAGGGGATTGATAGTCTTTCCCGAGTGGCGTCCCACCCAGAAGTTAGACTCTTCCGCATCATGTCAGCGGGAATGAGAAATTTATAGTCTCTCCCGAGTAGTGCACTACTCGAAAGTTAGACTCTTCAGCGTCATGTCGGCTGGAGTAATGTTGCTCATGGCAACTATTGGCCATGCATGTAGGCCGAGTACCACTTTTGTGGAAATAAATCCATGGCGTGGTCAGGTGTACTCGAGAAAGATACCTGCATCTCCAATTTTAATGAAGACCAGCTTGTGATCCTTGTAAGGATATATCCTCGAGACCTGGTGAATGAAACAGATACCCAAACATATATGTTTAGCAATAAGGCTCTCATGAAGCATATCTGTTTACCTTGTCGGCTCCTGTTGGTAGCACCAGCGCTATAATTTCAACTCAGCTTGCAGGCGGCCCACATGGAGCATGCTACTATAAGGGCTCATATCTTGGTCGGCCCAATACCAACAGTACAGGCCTGAGCCCATCTAGTCGATACAGGCTATAAAAAGACGGGGAGAGAGAAAAAGATTCCGTCGTCTTCCCCAAATCATCCAATCTCTTCGTCTTCCACCTTCGCGCCCAACTTTGCGCCTCTCGCCCGGCTAGGGTTAGCGACCGCTGTTCCCCACCCGGACTCGGGCGATTTCAATCCTCCTCGTTTATTCCAAGCCCCCGATTTGCTTTCCCCCAAATCTCACCACCTCCAAGCATGCTGAAGGCGACGAATCCTGCGGGTGCGCCCAGGAGTTCTTGGCCGATCTCAGATTGTGGCTCAGTGAAGCTGAGACGGATGGAGAGCGAGCTGAAGCTGCCCAGCCAGGAAGTGATCCAGTGGCGGTCGGCAAGGGATGAGTCGTTCCCCAACCCCCGGCCTGGTGAAACGGTAGTTTTCGCCTCTTTCTTTGATCGGGGCTTATGTCTTCCATCTTCTGATTTTTTCCGCCGCATCCTTGATTTCTACAGGCTGGAGTTGGTGCATTTAAATTCCAACTCAATTCTTCAGATCCCTATTTTTGTTACTCTTTGCGAGTGCTTCTTGGTCGTTGAACCCCATTTCATCCTCTTTCGACATCTGTTCCACATCAAACCACAACCATCCAAGAGCAACATCAATGTGATTGGAGGGGCTGGTCTTCAACTGAGGAGCGATGGGAAGAAGACGTATATCGATTTGCCCTTGAAATCTTCTCTGAAGGGCTGGCACAAGGAGTGGTTTTATTGTGCAGATTTGGCTCCCTCCTTGCGTCCGTTCACTGGTATGCCGCCGACGGTGTTGCCGAGTTGGTCCTCGGAGCCGACCTTTGAAGAACTGGGGCAGGCACACATATTGCTGACGAAGATAGATGACCTCAAGAGGGCCAGCTTGACAGGGCCTTGGGTGGCTCGTCGTTTTCTGACGAGGCGCGTCCAACCGCTGAAGTTGAGAAGCGCATTCGGCTGGGCCTTCAAAGGCAAACACGACCCCGACCGAGTGAGCAGCGAGACGGCGGACAAGGGGGCAGTGACCGAAACCTTGTTTCGCTACTTCTCCGAGGGGGTGGTCGCCACCGAAGATGATAACCGTCGAGTTGCTGCCTATAGCTTCATCCGACCGCGGACCAAGGTAAACTTCTACTTTCTTCTATGGTGAATGCCTGCGAAACCGTGGTTGTTCAACGTATCATGACGTATTTGGTTGACTCACTTATAGTGGCATGAAGAATTTGATGAAGATTCCTGTCCTTTGTCGGCCGTCGCGTCGAAGAAAAGGCCGAGGAGCCCCTCTGCCGCCCAACCCGACTCTAGGAGAGCGGGGAAGAAGCCGATTTTATATCGGGGCGAGGGGGCTATGACGGCACGCGCCGTGAATAGAAGCTTGAAGATAAGGGACGCTGCTGTCGCAACACCCACGCGCTCAAGTCCCAGGTTGAGATCTGCGGGTTTGAGCGCGACGTCGTCGAGCCCAGCCGCGGCTCCGCCGAGGGCCCGACAAGAGGAGACGCCACCTGGGGCGAAGGCGTCCGAGCCGACCATACCGGAATCGGAGCCGACTCGGGTTGATATGCCTCCACCGACCACAGCGCCGACCGGGCAGACCGCGGGAGCTTGCGCTCCACCGGGGAGCAGGTCACCTGGCAAGAGGCTGAAATTCTCCACGAGGTATGCTGCTCCGAGCCTTCTGAAGTCTTTGGGTGTCGGAGTAATGTCCTGATGTCTTGATTCGTTATGCAGGAGACGGGTTGACATCGACCTCAAGGAGTCTGACCCGACTGCTCCGCTTAACGAGCCTGTCCCAGCCAAGCCAGCAGCTGCAAACACTTCTGCTAAGCCGGCGGCGAACCCGGTGGCCGAGTCTAAGGTGGCCCCGACTGCATGGTCGCGGCCGCCACCTGACCAGGAGGCAGCTACTGGGACAGAGGCCCAAGCCCCTGGGGCGTCGCTCACGGCGGAAGCCGGGGACAGAGCCCCCGAGCCGATCCCTGAGGTTACGGGGGATGATGACGCTGAGGCTTGGACCGAGTCGCCATTGCGGTCATTATCGTCGCCGCTGCCGCCACCGCCAGAGGTCCCGCACCTTCCTCGTATCGAAGCTCCTCCGCGCATGATGCCCCGGACCTTCGTGTGGACGACCCGCGACGGCGCCACGAAAAGCTTTAGGCTTGACGAAGTCGCCGCAAGGAGAGAGCGCGAAAGCTTGCTTCACGCCGCCATCAGCGGGTCGCAGGGAGTTGCAGTACGAGTCTCGTAATAAAGCTCTGGTAATCCTCGTGCTTTGATGCCTGTCTTTGTCCTTGATTCGTCTTTTATCTTGAGCAGAAGCTTGTTGACCGCAATGAGGCGATGACGGAGATATTGGTCGAGATGGCTCCCCACCTCGCAGAACTGAAGCAGCTTCGGGCGCTGAAAGCCGAGATGGAAGCGCGTCATGCGAGTAGGGAGGCCTGGCTAAAGAGCGGCGCCAATCAACTCAGGGCGGAGATATGGGCCCAAACCGGGAAGATTAGGGGTAAGATTCCCTAATGCGTTTTCCCGACCGAACCGTAGATGCGCTCGCCCAGCTGCGTGATTCCCAACTGCCCGGCTATGTCATGACTGCACGGTTGAGCTCTTGGCCTATCTGTGGTGCAGACCTCGAAGCGGAGCTGAGGACCCGAATAGAAAAGGAATCGCTGCTGAAGGAGGCCGAAGGAGCCAAGGCCGAGCTTGAGAGGGTCAAGGCCGACCTGACAAAGGCCAACACCGAGCTTGACCAGGAGAAGTCTGAGTTGGAGAAAGCCGTCATCAAGCTCAATGAGGAGAAGACTGAACTGGAAAAAACTGTGGCCGGGTGGGAGGCCGACTACGAGAGTAAGTCCTCAACCCGACCATGACCCTAGCCAATCCATCAGTCGTCCTGTGTAGCCGTATTTGACAATATTTCTTGCCGACGGATTTGGGCAGATATGAGAGCCAATGTCCAGGCCCAATATCGATTCTACACAGAGGAGATAAGGCTGATCAGGGAGTCACGGGAAGCCCTCGTCGGGTCCGTGAAAGGGCTCCTTGACCTCATAGATCCCCACCCAGTGGGAACCAGCTGCAGCAGAATCCCTCAGGTACTCGGGCGTCTCGAGGATGCGCCGGGTGCCTTAAAAATGTACTTGGACGAACGTGTCGTCACTGGCGTGGCCCATACCTTGGCGATGACCAAGTCCTTGTACCCTAGGGCGGATATCGAAGCCATCGGGGAGGGGTTTGCCGAGGAGACGACGCCCGAGGAGGCGCTGGAGCTGATTGCCCGGGCGAAGCCGACTGCAGAGATAATTACCCGAGACCTGGGTCTGTGAGGGCAACATCGTCTATGTAGTCGGAATATGAAAACTTGTGTAAACAAGGATGTGTAAATACGCATGTGATGCCGCCAAGCTTATTATTCGGTTGTCATTAGCCTTATGTGACCATGTAGTATGCCCCGAGTTGGTCTGTCAGAACTTAATAAAAGACGTTCGAAGCAAGGAGCTGTACTCGGGCAAACGTGACAGTCATAGGAAGGCTTCATAACCGCAGTGAATTAAGCTCGTATGTTATTGGCAACGCACGTATATACATGCAGCCCCCGACTCACTACTCGGTTCATACAAGCGACGTAGTGAGTCAGAGGAACTGTACACATAGGAAATGTGGAACTCAGGTATAGAAAAGGCATAGCTGTTCTATGTTCCAGGAGTTGTTGATGAGGGCGCCGTCTTCAGTCTTCAGTCGGTAGGCGCCTGGCCGCGTCACCTCAGCTATAATGAACGGCCCTTCCCAGATTGGGGATAATTTATGCCTGTCTTTGGTGGTTTGTATTTTCCTCAAAACGAGATCCCCAACCAAAAAGGCGCGGCCACGGACATTGCGATGGTGGTAGCGACGTAGGCCTTGGAGATACCTTGCCGACTGGATTCTTGCGGTGTCTCTTGCTTCTTCCAACTGGTCTAGTTCTATCAGTCGGGTATTGTTGGAGTCATCTTCAGAGTAAGCCCGGACTCGGGGTGAGCCGAACTGTAACTCGGTAGGCAGCATAGCCTCGGCGCCATAGACCAGAAAGAAAGGGGATTGCCCTGTTGCCCGACTAACTGTGGTTCTGAGGGACCAGAGAACGGATGGGAGTTCTTGTACCCATCGGCCCGCATATGGTTGTAGTCGGTCGAAAATTCTTGCCTTGATGCCTTGTAAGACCATACCATTGGCTCGTTCAACCTGCCCGTTGCTCCGCGGGTGTGCCACAGATGCGTAGCAGATCTTGATTCTGAAGTTGTCACAGAAATCTTGGAATAGGCCCGCCGCGAACTGAGTACCGTTGTCTGTAATAATGCGGTTGGGGACTCCAAACCGGTATAGTATACTCATGATGAAGTCCTTTGCTCGCGCCGCTGTAATTGTTGCGACGGGTTTAGCCTCGATCCATTTGGTGAACTTATCCACTGCGACGAATAAATGAGTGAACCCTCCTGGCGCTTTTTTGAAAGGCCCGACCATATCGAGCCCCCATACTGCAAATGGCCAAGAGATGGGTATAGTCTGGAGTTCTTGGGCTGGAAGATTTGTTTGTCTTGCGTAGAACTGGCAACCCTCGCACTTGCGAACAATGTCTTTGGCGTCTGTTACTGCTGTGGGCCAGAAAAATCCCTGTCGGTAGGCCTTTCCGACTAACGTCCTAGATACGGCGTGGTTGCCACATATGCCCGAGTGGATCGAGTGCAGGATCTGCTTGCCCTCCTCGGTGGTGACGCAGCGCATGAGGACACCGGATGCGCTTTTTCGGTACAGGTCTTTCTCGACTAGCAGGAAGCTTTTGCTTCGACGCTTTATCTGTTCGGCTTGGCTGTGATCTTCTGGGAGTTCGTCGTCCGTGAGAAATTTGACAACAGGAGTCCTCCAGTCTTGACATATGTGCAGCACCTGGTCTGTGGTCGGTATGGGGTTGCCTCCCGACTGCTCCGGTGCCGGTTTCTTCTTGACCGATGGCTCCGTAAGTTGCTCGACGAAAATTCCAGTTGGAACCGCTTCTCGCTTGGATCCCATGTTTGCCAGCTCGTCTGCTGCGTCGTTGTATTGGCGCAGGACATGCGTGATTTCGAGCCCGTCGAACTTGTTTTCCAACTTGCGGACCTCCTGACAGTATGCCGCCATAGTGTCGTCGAGGCAGGTCTAGTCTTTCATGACTTGGTTTACCACGAGTTGAGAGTCCCCGCGCACAACCAGTCGACGGATGCCGAGTGATATAGCGATGCGGAGTCCGTGAACGAGTGCCTCGTACTCGGCGACGTTGTGGGAAGCCGGGAAGTGGATTTGTAGAACGTACTTCAGTTTCTCGCCTGTGGGGGACGTCAATACGACTCCGGCCCCGGCGCCACCGATCCGTAGAGAACCGTCGAAGTACATTATCCAGTACTCTAGCTTTGCTATTGGTGTAGGGAGTTGGACTTCTGTCCACTCGGCGACGAAGTCGGCTAGAGCTTGAGACTTAATTGCTGTCCGTGGCTGGAAGGTGATGTCGAACGCCATCAGCTCGAGGGCCCATTTAGCGATTCGGCCGGTGGCCTCGCGGTTATGAAGGACATCCCCGAGTGGAAATGCTGTGACCACCGTCACTTGGTGTGCTTGAAAATAATGCACCAGCTTCCGGACTGTTATAAGTAGGCCATATAGCAGCTTCTGGACCTGCGGGTATCTCGCTTTGGAGTCCGCAAGGACCTCGCTGACAAAGTAGACTGGCCGTTGTATTTTGTAAACATGACCCTGTTCGGATCGCTCAACTACCAGCACCGTGCTAACCACCTGTGTTGTTGCCGCCAGATATAGCATTAGAGGTTCCTGGGGCAAAGGTGACACCAACACGGGGGGTGAAGTGAGGAATTCTTTGAAGTCTTCGAAGGCTCGCTGGGCTTCCGGAGTCCATTGGAAATTGTCGGCCTTTTTGAGTAGCTTGAAGAAGGGCATGCCCCGTTCGCCCAGTCGGGAGATGAACCGGCTGAGTGCCGCCATGCAGCCTGTCAGCTTCTGGACGTCTTTGAGGTTGTTCGGGGGTGCCATGTGCTTGATGGCGTTGACTTTCTCCGGGTTGGCTTTGATGCCGCGGTGCGAGACGATGAAGCCGAGTAACTTTCCGGATGGCACTCCGAAGGCGCATTTTTCCGGGTTCAACTTCATCTTGAATCTTCGAAGGTTCTGGAATGTTTCTTCCAAGTCGGGAATGAGGTCTTCTTTGGACTTGGTCTTGATCACAACATCGTCGACGTAGGCTTCCACGTTGCGCCCGATCTGATTGTGCAGACACCGCTGAATAGCTCGTTGATAAGTTGCGCCTGCGTTCTTCAGACCGAACGGCATTGTGATATAGCAATACGCTCCAAACGGTGTGATGAAGGATGTCTTCAAGCAGTCTTCCTCCCTCAGGCTGATTTGATGATATCCCGAGTAGCAGTCGAGGAAACTGAGTAGGTCGCACCCTGCTGTGGAATCAACCACCTGATCTATCCGGGGAAGGCCAAATGGGTCCTTGGGGCACGCTTTGTTGAGGTCGGTGTAGTCGACGCACATGCGCCATTTACCGTTTTTCTTTCGGACCAGAACTGGGTTTGCCAGCCAGTCCGGGTGATAGACTTCCTTGATGAACCCGGCTGCGAGGAGCTTGGTAATCTCCTCCCGGATAGCATCTTTGCGGTCTTGGGCGAAGCGCCGTAGCCGTTGCTTGATTGGCTTGGCGTCTGTCTTCACGTTTAGGGCGTGCTCGATCACCTCCCTTGGTACGCCTGGCATGTCGGACGGTTTCCACGCGAAGATATCCTTGTTGGCTTGAAGGAAGGTGACGAGCGCGTCTTCCTATTTGGGGTCGAGTCCGGTCCCGACTAGGGCAGTTTTGGAGGGGTCGGAAGGGTCCAGGGGGATCTTCTTTGTGTCAGAATCTGCTGAAATTCCCGACTTCGCTGCTTTTTTCGCCGGAACTTGGTCTTGCTCGACTTCCATTGTGGAGGCTTGCCGGATGCTATCTCGCCCGACTGCCGCCTCTTGGGATTGCGCCAATTCGCAGCTCTCCTTGTCACTGGCGAAGGCTTGCTTGACGTTGCTGCGGAGGGAGAGGACTCTTGCCTGTGCAGGCATCTTCAGCACCATGTATGTATAGTGTGGTATCGCCATGAATTTGGCGAGTGCCGGTCGTCCAAGTATTGCGTGGTACGCAGTCTCGAAGTCGGCGATTTCGAAGCAGACGTTTTTCGTGCGGAAGTTATCCCGCGTGCCGAAAGTTACCGGCAAGGTTATCTGCCCGAGTGGGATTGATGATAGGCCGGGAATTATCCCATGGAAGGGCGCAGAGCTCGGCCGTAGTTCTGAACGAGGGATTTTCATCTCGTCCAAAGTCTTGGCGAACAGGATGTTGAGCGCGCTGCCTCCGTCGATGAGGGTTTTCTTCAGCCTGATGTTTTTGACGACCGGGTCCAGGACAAGTGGATAACGTCCCGGGTCGGAGACCCGATCTGGGTGGTCTGCGCGATCGAAGGTGATGGCTGTTTCTGACCAGCGCAGGTATTGAGGGGTGTCTGCCGCGGAGACCGTGTTGACGTCGCGTGCTGAGAGCTTCTGTTGGCGCTTGGACTCGTACGCGAGTGGCCCCCCGAAGATATGGTTGAGCTCGGCTTGAGGATCTTGAAAGTCGTCAGCCGGACCCGAGTCTGGCTTCTCTTTTTCCTTGTCGGCGCCAGACGATGAAGCTTGCTCAGAAGCGAACTTTTTGAGCATATAGCAGTCTTTGGCCGCGTGCTTTCCCTTGGGATGAAAGGGGCATGGCCCGCTCATGACCTTCTGGTAGTCGTTGTTCCGCTGGGGCCGCGACCGACTGCGCTCCAGGTTGGCCACCTCGTTGTCCGACTTCCGTTTACGGCTGCCGGATTTGTTTTGAGATGGCTCGTTGTCGGCTTTCGCCTTCTGGTCCTTCTGTCGGGGCTCCTTCTTGTCGTCGAATGCTTCTACGACCGCCTCGGCCGAGTCGGCATACTTGTTGGCCATGTCAAAGAGCGCCCGGACCGTGGATGGTGGCTTCCGAGTGAATTTTGCAATGAGCGGAGCGTCTTTTACCCCTTTGCGAAAGGCGGCGATGACAGCTTCGTCTTTGACGGTAGGAATTTGGTTGCGCTTCTCGGAAAACCTTTTGATGAATTCGCGCAAAGATTCGTTTTTCTTCTGGTGCAGTTGATAAAGATCATGCTCCGAAGCGGGTCTGTCATAGGTTCCCTGGAAATTAGCGATGAACCGCTCCCTGAGTTGTCCCCAGGAACCGATCGACCGCCTTGGGAGACCTGTCAGCCATGTCCTCGCCGAGTCGGTTAGTGCGACTGGGAGGTAGTTAGCCATGACTCTGCTGCCACCCCCAGCAGCCCGAACTGCTAGGGTGTAAACGGTGAGCCATGACTCAGGGTTTGTCTTGCCGTCGTACTTTTCGATCCCAGTGGGCTTAAAGCCGGTTGGCCACAAGA
The DNA here is from genome assembly GCA_003991445.1 of Oryza meyeriana var. granulata. NCBI lineage: Eukaryota > Viridiplantae > Streptophyta > Magnoliopsida > Poales > Poaceae > Oryza > Oryza meyeriana. The sequence continues at coordinate 29,388 of RYFJ01000094.1, read as the reverse complement.
CGTCCTGTAGCTCCCGAGTGAAGGCTGGGATGCCTTCGTCCTCGTGAGGGCTCCGACTCCGATTCTGGCGATGTAGTCGCTCGTGGTGGAGGCCGAAGCGTTCACTTTCATCTTCTAGTCGCCGGCGCTCGTCTTCTTCGCGTTCTTCGCGTCGAGCGCTTATTGTGCGGCGGAGATCCCGTTGTAACCGCACTCGGAGGTCTTGGTTGGTTCGACGATCGTACTGACGACGCCGCCGGCTGTCATTGTTGGTATTGCTGAGTGTCGTTTGCCGGGATTCTTCGCGTTGCAGACTGGAGCCGGCAGCCCAGCATCGCGTTGATGCAGATGAGCCCGCCGCCGGGGAACCCGACCGGTTGGTCGGTACGGCAGTGTTGTCCGACTGCTGTTGCTGCTGACAGGCGGCAGCTATCATCATCGCCTTGATCTTGGCGATGGTCGGAGTGGCCTGGTGATCCGGCCCGAGCTGGATGGTGTCCAGCAGAGTCTTTGCGGCCACAACGTTTTGTTGTGGTGTGACGAAGACGTCGTGGTCGCCCACTTTGGTTTGGAGGATTTGTTGCTGGGCGATTCGCCCAGCTTGTCGCAGCTCGTCATTGCGGGCTTCGCGGTTAATTTCCTCTTGTTGTCGTCGGCGTGCTTCCTCTTGTCGCTCCTCTTGTAGTCGGCGCACCTCGGGAGGTGGTGTTGAGGCCATGAAGATCTCGCGGGGGAGGAGAAAACTTGCCAGGGTCGAGCCCGAGTTGGTGCTCGAGCCGCTATCCGACTTAGTATCGGACTCCGAGTAATTTATCGGAGTAAGAACGACTCCGACCTCTCTAGATCCAATCTGAAACGGTTCATGACCGTGTCCAAACTGAATCGCTGGAGGTAGGGTCTGCTGCGCGGGTTGTTGGTGCACAGCGTCGCCGAATCCGTTCGGGAGGTTGACGATCTCTCCCCTTCTCGGCCCAACCCGCGCTGGCTCAAGGCCTAGCGCGAGTCGGACGCCAAAGGAGAGAGTTGTCCCGACATCCGGCGATGTGAGGGAGCGTCGTAGTAGGTCGTCGAAGGAGATGGCGACGTCCCTAGGGCCGACTGGCGCAACGCCGGCTGGCTCCTTGGCTGGTGAGATTGGATCTGCTTCAGCCAAGGAAAGAGTGCCGAGCTGATCGGCGATGAAATCAAGGCTCCCGAAGGTGATGGTGTCTCCATTGGAGAACTTGTAGCCCTTGACTCCGTTGATGGGATCCATCGAATCTGTTGATGAAGAATTCGCCGAGCCCCTACCTGGCGCGCCAACTGTCGATGTTTTACACCGGCAATAATACTATGGGGCTACCCGGCGACCTGAAATTCGGTGGATTGCAGAGGAGCACGAGAGAATTATACTGGTTCAGGCCCTCAATGTGAGGTAATACCCTACGTCCAGTTGAGGTGTTATTCCTCTGAGGTGATTTTATGATCAATGATCTTGCATGCCCTTATAGGGCGCCCTGCCTCCCTTTATATACTAGGGGACAGGGGTACATGATAAGAATCCCAGTCGGATACGACCAAAGGATTTCCTTCTTAGAGATAGAAACCTATCCGACTAAGACTATGTTTCCTTATTATACAAGGTACAGCCTGCCGGGTGCTATCCTATCTCTAATTACATGGTCCGACCCATCCTCTATCCGAATGGCCCATGTACTGGTAATGAGGTACCCGGGACCCATGGCCTCCACACCGGCCATAGCCCAGAAGTGGTGCACCGTCCATGAGACGGACCTACACGACCTCTCGGAATGCCGCGCCGTCCAAAAGCTGGCCGAGCGCGTCAGGAAGTTCCGGCAGGAGCAGTAGCGGGCCCAAGCCCGATCGAGGTGGTTCGGATGGTCCGAACCCTTGGCGAACGGTCCGAATCCCGCTCCCGAGCCGGAACAGCTTCAATAGGGCGTGAGTACCCGGACAGCATCGCCTTGGCAAGGGCGGTTCCAGGGAAGTCGTCCCGATATGGACCATATCCTTACCCGGGCTCCCGTTCCCGGGCACATATCAAACCACATTTCAGTTAGGAGCCCCTGGCTCCCGAGCGCATATCTGCCCCCGGTCACAAGAGCTCACTCCCTCTCAAGGGACTTGAGCCCGTGAGGATAGGAGCCCTTGGCTCCCGGGCGCATATCTGCCCCCAGTCACGGAGAGCATGCCCCCTCTCAAGGGACCTGAGCCCGTGAGGATAGGAGCCCCTGGCTCCCGGGCGCATAGCTGCTCCCGATCTCGAGGGCTTGCGCCCTCCCAAGGGAGCTGAGCCCGAGTTCCGGCAGAAACGGTAGCAGCCCAAGCCCGATCGAGGTGGTTTGGATGGTTCGAACCCTTGGCGGACGGTCCGAATCCCACTCCCGATCCGGAACAGCTTCAACAGGGCATGAGTACCTGGACAGCATCGCCTCGGCAAGGGCAGGTCCGGGGAAGTCATCCCGATATGGTCCATATCCTTACCCGGGCCCCCGTGCTCGGGCACATATTGACCATACATAACAAACCATATTTCAGTCCGGGGCCCCTTGGGTCCCAGGCACATATTTGAGCCGAGGCACGGATTCCCGAATCCGCGCCCCGGGCCCGACACCGAGGTGCCGAACCAGGGCGGCCTCGCCAAGGCGAGTGCAAGTCTAGGAACGCGACACCCGGAATAGGGTGCGATAGCCCGGACAGCACTGCCCCGGCGAGAATGCGTCCGGAAGGTCGTCTCACATCCCATATTCAAGCCCGGGCCCCTGGAACCCGGCTTATATCAAAACCATATTCCAGTCCGGGGCCCCCGGGTCCCGGACACATATCCTTTGCATGACAGCCGGGGCCCCCGGGCCCCGAGCACGTGCCTCCTCCCTGTCTCGAGGCTCGCGAGTCCGAGCTCCATCCCTAGGCACATCAAGCATCTTCACAAATCTATCTGTATAGACATCCTGTAAATTGCGGTGAGCCTGGGCCAGCGCCGGATTTCTCTAAAATCTCAGCGCTGGCCGAGGCCCCAGGTATATAAACTTTACCTAAGCAGCGTTTTCAATATCCTTCCCGGTCTTGTTCCTCTCGTCTTTTTCCGTGTGTTGCGTTCGCAGCAGTCTCACCCCCTGGGGGTACCATCGGGCCGCGCCGGTACGGCGGCTGGATTATGCGCAAAACCCAGCCGCCATACGGGCGCGACCACGAGAACGCCTTCGGGAGGTGATTGACGCCACGGCTCGTAGCATGGGGTGGACAAGGGAACGAACCGGACGCTCTCACAGTTTGTCATGTGCAGATTAGACCAATTCCCGGCAGGTTAAGGTAGGCTTTCCGAACCTCGATGCGGGCTGTGGAGCCCGGCCTGGCCGGCTCCTCCCTGGCAAGTCAAAAGTCTGCTCTCGCAGCCTCGCTGTGCACCCTGGGACAACGGCGCCCGGGGGCACTGAGGGCCCCCGGATCCGGAAGACAGAAGGAGTCCAACCTGCGAACCTAATCGATTCGCCGAGACCCCGCGCTCGGGTGCTCGTGGTCCCGGGGGACCAAGCTCCCGGGCACGGGCAACGACTCAACCGTTCCGCGCAACCCGTCCCCGGGCCCTTCACGGTCCTCAGGGACCGAGTTCCCGGGGCAACTTTCGCCGCTCTCGGAGGCCGGGCTCCCGGGTAGGCGGCTACCCGACGCGCTCCGGCCGTCCGCGGCTGCCGGCGCCCTGAGTCGGAGGGCGCCTGGCACTCGACGCTTCCCGGGAAATCAACAGCGTCCCCAACAGTAGACGCAAACATTTCCCGGAACAACACCATAAGCAAAGGTACGAAAATATAAACATGATCATATATCTATACAAATATCTCTCTTTGTACAAGACGGGCAAAACCGGAGCGCAAGCAAGACCGAGGCCCGGATCGCACGGGGGGCGGTCACCGGTGTACTTTTGACTGGACCCCGGGCGACGTCGGAAGGGGAGCGCTCGGGGGCATGGAGGGCCCCCGGGCCCCGAGGGTGGCCGCGGATGGCGTCAAAAGGAAACTGGCGTCTTCCTCGACCTCTTCATCGGCCATCGGCTCCACCAGATGTTCGCGCCTGGAGACGCCCTCGCACGGGGAGAGGTCGCTGGCCTTCTTCGGACCGGACCCCGGGCGGCATCAGAAGGGGACCGGCGTCTTCCTCGACCTCTTCGTCAGGCATCGGCTCTACAAGGTGCTCGCCGCGGTCGAGGAACCTTGCCTTCCGGGCAGCGGACTCGGCCACGGCCTCCCGCGCCTCCTCGCAAACCACCGCGACTTCCTCGCGCGCGGCGAACTCACAACCCTGAGACGCGAACCCGGCCTCTTGGGCCCAGACGCTTTCCTCTCGGGAGAATGTTTCCTTCTCCCGCGTCTCCATCTCGGACCAGGCGCGGGAGGCCTCGTCGGAGGCAGATTCGGTGGCGGCCTTCGATCGGACGACGCATCTCTCTGCTGCCGCGATCTCCGGCCAGCGGGTTGCCACGGAGAACTTAGTGGCAACTGTATGGGCGGCGAGCTGCTGCATCGCCATCGCGATCGCTGCCGCCAGGCTCCCTCAACAGTTCACTCCAAACTTCCAACCCGGGTCCCTGGATCCCGGGTACATATCTACCGCATTACAACCGGGGCCTCCGGGTCCCGGCCCATATCTGTTTCCGGCGAACCAAGCTCCACTAGCTCAAGATGAACCAGGCAGACCCAGCGTCCCCTCGTTTCTTCAAAGACGTGGCCCTGTTCCTGCCCGGAGCGGTTCCGGCCGAGCAACAGGGCCAGGGGCCACTGTCGGCGAAACGGGACTGGGGGTCCCCACAGTCACCGGGGACGCGTGGGTCTTTGGCCACATCAGTTCCCCGGGGCCACAATCTGCACAAGCGACGGCCAGCTACGGTCGTCGTCCCGCTGAGCACCGGGGCCCGAGCACCACCCGGATCTAGGCGGGCATAGGCCTCGCCCCAGGGGGGCCATCTCGCCATCGGCCCCGGGCTCGTCCCCGGGGCGCCATCTCCATCGGCCCCGGGCCTCGCCCCCAGGGCGCCATCTCCATCGGCCCCGGGCCTCGCCCCCAGGGCGCCATCTCCATCGGCCCCGGCCCCGGGGCGTCGTCTCCATCGGCTTCGGCCCCGGGGCGTCATTGGCCTCGGGCCCGTGCCTTGCCTCCGGGGCTCCATCGTCTCACCCCCGTGCCCGGGGCCCACATGTCGGTCCCCGACAGGCTCTGCGCCAGCTCTCCAGCTACCCGCATTAATAGCGAGACGACGGGGCGCCTCCCGCTTATCTCCCGACAGAGAGCAGAGCCGTACGCTGTCACATCTCCATAATCTGGTCGCCCGACAAGGAACCGACTAGACATGCTCTGCCGCAGCCGCCCGCAGCAGCAGAGCGATGTGGCGACCAGACGACCAGACCAGCCGCCCGCAGCACGCGACTAGGGGCTCCTCCAGGCGCGGCGCAGCAGGCAGCCATGGGCGTGCGCGTCACATCTCCGTGCTCCGCCCGTCCACAGCAGCAGCTCCGGCGTGGCAACAGCAAGCGGACGTGCACGACAAGATAGACCATACCTAGCTCTCTCAGGGCGACTCGGCACTGTGGACTCCCCTAATTCTATAAAGGAGGATCCAAGCCGACGAGAGAGGAGGAGCTTCAGCATTAGCAACCGCCGAAGGGAGAGTTCAGAGTAGAGCTGTCCCTAGTCGATCAACCCCTCCTGGTCGAGAACTTCTCCTGGTCGAGAGCTTCTCCCGGTTGAGAACTCCTCCCAGTCGAGGCCTTGGTCTTCTACCTCAGCTCGTGTGAGTCTCCTTCGAGTCCGGCGTCCGGCATAGCGACTGGAGCCGGTGAACTCCTTGTAAAAGAAGCAAACCACATTCATCTCCACATAGCATACACACAGGAGTAGGGTATTACGCCTCCGAGCGGCCCGAACCTGTCTACTTCCTCCTGTCTCCTTTGTGTGCCTATCCTTCCATCGACTCATCATCCACCGTACGCCGCATTCGCCTGAGAACTACTCCCCTGGCCGAATCTCAAAGGGGGGTCTCCGGACTTCCCGCCGTCGAGGTTTCATCCTCTACAGTGCCAGTCAACCTACTCAACACTGTAGCAATCTTCGGCGACATGCTACGACGATCTCCAACATGCCCGAATCTAGGGACAACTCTTTCTTTCAGTGTTCAACTCAAACTCGGTCTTGAGCCAGCCGAGATTGGGCTAAGAGAGGAGGAGATCGTGAATTTCCCACTCGGACTCGACAATGCTGCAACAATCTTTAATTCTAATCTGATGCGGCAGACTCGATACTCTGGAATTCAACTCGGATACGGCCTAGAGCCGCTCGAGATCTAGTCCAAGGAGGTTGGGGTCGTCATCATACCCCTAAACTACACGGATTCCGACTCTAAGTCGGACAACAGTTCGACGAACTTTTCCGACCACCCAAAGTCTTCATGGCGTCCAACGGCTCAACTCCCACTCAAGAAGCACGCCAACTACACGATCAACAAGAGGAGGAGGCCCGCCGATTGCGAGAACAACAGGAGGAAGATGCAAGATGCCTATAGGCCGAGTGTGGTGCTCACAACGATGATCTACGCGAGGCTGGCGCACTGCTCAACAGTAAATCCTCCAAACCCGAGTCGAGACCACGACATTTTCATAACTCCTCAACAAAACGTTGTGGCCGCTGCGACTCTACTGAATACATTGCAGTTTAGGCCTGATCACCAGGCCACCCCGATGATAGCAAGGATAAAAGCCATGATCACCGCTGCTGCATGTCAGTAGCGTCAACAGTCTGGTGACACGCTCATACCGACCAACAGGTTGGCTTCTCCAACGGTGGTCTCATTTGCCTCAACACGACGCCGAGCAGACGACTCCAGTCAGCCGCACACGGAGTCACACCACACGTCACTCGGCAACCACAATAACGACCAACAGCGCCGACATCAAGACAACCTCCGGGATAACCAAGATGTCCGAGGCCGACTACAACAAGATCTCCGGCAAGACATCAACACACAATGCTGCGAACGCGAGGAAGACGAGCATCGCCAACTAGAAGACAAGAATGAGCGCTTCGGCCTCCACCATGAGTGGTTTCACTGCCAAAGTCGGAGTCGAAGTCCTCACACAGATGAAGGTGTACCGGCCTTCACCCACGAGCTGCAACAAGTTGACTGGCCGTCAGGCTTCAAGCCGACTGGAATTGAAAAATACGATGGGAAGACCAACCCTGAGTCCTGGCTCACAGTTCACACTCTAGCAATCCAAGCAACTGGAGGAGATCATTGGGGCATGGCTAACTACCTCCTAGTCGCTCTAGCCGACTCGGTGCGAATATGGCTAACAGGACTTCCTAAGAGGTCAATCGGCTCTGAGAGAACTCTGGGAACGCTTCATCGCCAATTTCCAAGGAACGTACGAGAGGCCATCTTCTGGGTACGATCTGTATCAATGCCATGAAAGGAAGAATGAGTGTCTTCGTGATTTCATCAAAAGGCTTTCTATGAATAGGAATTCAATCCCGAAGATCAAGGATGAGGTTGTGATCACCACCCTTTGAAAAGGAGTCAAGGACACCCCGTTTATCACTAAGTTCACTCGGAAGCCTCCAAGTTCTGTCAAAGCTCTATTCGACATGGCGAACAAATACGCGGACTCGGCCGACGCTGTTGCTAAGGCTCTTGATGACAAAAAGGCACCCTAACAGAAGGAGCAAAAGGACACCGATGACGCGGCCCCGACTAAGGCTGGGAACCACAAACGCAAGTCAGACGACTTCATTGTGGCAGTCGGTCACAACCATCTTCGACCTCTTACAACTGAAGATTATCAGAACAATAAGTGACATGCTCGGGGCTCAAAAGTTCAAATGCAAGGATGGCATCCACACTCCCAACTCGTGCAATACCGAAAAGCTAAGTCGTTTTCTAATAAATATTTTTCCTTTATATGATATTCTCATCTAAATAGGCCAGGAGGCAACTCACTTCCTTATGGTTTAACTCGGATACAGCTTAGTGCTAGTCGGGATCGGATCTAGGGGGATGAGATCATCAATTCCTTACTCGGCCTCGCCAATGCCGCAGCCGCTTACACCTAATAGGTGTACATTCTGTACATTTTCTATTTTTGCTCTTAATGATTGCAAAAGTACTCGAGTAGCATAAATTCCAATCCATGAAGCTTTGCTCCATAAAAGACGAGCTCAAGTCATCCAAAACGCGTGTCTGGAAAAGAGCCATGAGCCGACTCCCAACGCACGGGGGCTATGACTAGTCAGGCAGAGTGTTTAAACGTAAGAGGTCAACTACTCAGGGAAATTAATATCAATAAGAGGAGTAACATATATTTACATACATTGTAAAATGTTTAGATTTTCTTCAGGTGATTATTTTCTTCATCAGATGTTACTCATCCGATATGTTTATAATGCAGAGCCCAGTTTCGAATACGCGTAACAGGAACTCATGGCTACGAGCCTATCTCCTATGCTCGGGGGCTGGACCAGTCTGCCATGATACATTTGGAGTGCGACACTTCAAGAATCACTCGGAATGCTTTATGAGGGCTACTGACCGAGTACTTACACCAGTCGGGACACAGATGTCACCTTGACCTTGGTACGCCCCATGGGCTAATAACTGACCTCCAGCACCAGTCGGGGCTTGGGTACCACTCTGCTGGGTAAGGTACGCCCGATGAGGGTCACCAGCCGAATACTATGCTAATAATATGATGAGGACATCATGTCTTTAGATACACACTTACAACCTCCTCATGTTGAACAAGATGTGCAACCGATCCAAGGACCAATTACTCGCGCACATGCCCGTCAACTTAATCGCCAGGTGAATGCGTTCCTAAGCTTACATGGAAATATTTCTATGAATGGCATGCTATTTAATTCTTGTGATGATTTTATTGTTATTAGGAACCTGGGAGAATACCATGGAGAATAGCTCAAGAAACCACATATTACAGTGGAGACAACAAGTGCAAGTAAACTCTATTCCCGAGACCGATTCAGTTTCGAGCTGGGAGACAGCGTCAACTTCAAACGGCCATAACTTTTGATCCAGAAGGAGTTACAGGGCCTACAAGTACTTGTTGGAAAGCTTATGAAGTCTACGTTCAGATGGTTTTAGTTTCACATCAAAATTCCTCCTGAGCTGTCCACAATCGTCAAAACAAGACATGTACCTCTTCCAGTTTGAGTCTGTTTTGGGCCTTGGGCCTTTGTAATTGTGTCATGGGCTAAACCCATGAGGAGTGCACCCCTCACAGGGCAAACCCTTACCCTAGGACGTCCTAACTCATATATATTTAGTAGCCATTGCTGTTTAAGTCGGGTTTTGCTTAGATTAATCTGTCTGTGCACAGTTTCGCCGTTTATCGGTTTGTGAGACCCCAACTCGAGAGTATAATCATTCATCTGCAATTGAGTTGCAATCTTTCTTGTTCTTGCTTGTGTTCTTCGATTCGCATGCAAGGATTAGCCTTCGTGGCAAGGTCAACCAAGCAGCACACGGTTGATAATGAGAGGAGACGTGGTACTGCAATTGTAGGGTTCGGGTCTTGGTGATCAGAAGCCGGATCGTGAGTGTCGATTCTCCACCAAATCGAGGTTATCTTTACCTAACGGAAGATCGGGCACCTCGCTGCCATCATAATAGGTTCGGGTACCTTATTTGGCCACAACTCTGTTGGGTAGGGTATGCCTCATGAGGGTCACTAGTCGAATCCTATGCTAATGCGAGGTTCGATACCTTATTCGGCTACAATTTTGCTAGGTTGGGTATGCCCTAAGAGGGTCTCCAGCCAAATCCTATGCTAGCACAGCGTTCAGGTACCTATTTGGCCAAAACAAGGAACAAGCCACTATTGGAGCTTTCGGTCGGAGGTAGCACCAAACCCGGAACCTACGAGGTGCTCATTATTTTTCAAGACTGGATGACCCTAATCATTTTATTTCTACCGGAAGATGAACTTCCTAAAGATTGCAACGAAGCTGAGTAAGTCAAGCGACGGAGCAAAAGCTTTATCATTGTCGGAGAAGACCAATATTGTCAACGCGCATCCGGAGTTCTCATGCACTGCGTCGCACCTAAGTAGGGCAAGCAAATCCTACAATTTATCCACTTGGGCATCTATGGCAACCATGCTGCATCCAGAACGTAAGTCGGAAAGGCTTGCAGACAAGGGTTCCTTTGGTTGACTACGGTTACCGACGCCAATGACATTGTTCAAATATGCGAGGGATGCCAATTTTGTGGGCTGCGCTAGGTATGTCGTTTGGGCCGACTTATTCGGTAGTAGGCCAAAGATATGAGTTCTTAAATAGCATGCCCTATCGCCCGCTGGTCGCGTTAAAATCACAATGCAGGTGCTATTTTACAAGAACCAATTAAATAATCAGATACGCTTTATGCTAAGGCTACAGCCGGGTGTATACATTCGAGTATCTTGATTATTTTAAGGTATTGAGGATATATCCTTATAAGGATCAATAGTTGGTCTCCAATAAAATTGGGGATATAGGTATCTCTCAAGTACACCTCATCACACATTGGATTTACTCCATAGTGATACTCGGCTTACATACTTAGTCAAAATTGCATTGAGCAAAAATACTTCCAGCTGACATGATGTTGAAGAGTCTAATTTCTGGATAGTATACTACTTGGAGAGGCTAAAAGGTTAAAGATATTTGACTTTATATTTAATTGTTTCACAATTAAGCACAAAGTCGGGGGCTACACCTAATATGTGCACCTATTTGGCGCACACTATTCATATTCTTTCATGAAGCCCTTCATAGCCTCATTGCCAGCTGACATGAAGCAGGACTCGGGAGAAAAAGCACTCGACAATGAGTACTCGGGAGCAAAGCACTCGGATATCTCTTCACCGTGGAGGATGAGTAGTCGGTATCAGCTGTGACTCAACTATGAAGGTCTCAGGGGCTACTTGTAGCGCCCCCTTCCTGGCACCACCTTCGGCGATGCCGGAGAGGAAGCGCCCCGTAGGAGATTGGCGTGAACCAACTCCCACGGAACCGCGATGCCGGTACCAGTCCCAGGAAACCTTGCTGGTACCTGCGGTCAACGGAGATGTACCACAGCAAATAGCTAAAGAAATAAATATATATTGTGGGCACCCCGGAAGTGCATTGTGGAGAGTAATTATTACGACAACGCGAAATATCTAGATGGATGGGGTCTTGAATAAAAAACAAAAAAATGCGGTAACCATCCATCCTCATCGCAGCCTTGCCATAATCTTTACTCACTCACAATACAAATCCAACGCGCCGAATTCAGAAATAAAGAGATATTTGGAGAGTTGATTCACCAGTCCGAAATGACGAAGTGTGCCCGTCAAACCACACGAAGGTGGCGACCAAACACGATACACACTTCTGGGGACATGGTCTACGGTTGAATCAACATCCATGCATCTCATCATTTCTAAATTCTTACTAATGTGTGACTAGCCCAGGGAAGCTCTAGTCCCACATGTTCATCTTAGCAATTGATAAACATCACAAGTACCTAAATATGGATAAAAGTGTAGCAGAGTTATATATATATTACATAGGGGGTTACACACCCTGATACATCACGGAGTAGCACAAAAGATAGCAGCGGAATATCAACATAAAGGATAAAACCAGTGGTGCCAAACCCATACCACAGGGCAACCGACTGGGGCAAAACTTAACTTCAACTACACATTATCCTCGCCACCCTCGGCAGGATAATAGTAGACCACATCAATATCGTCGTTGTCCTCACCTGAAAAGATACAGCGTGAGTACGAATGGTACTCAGCTAGACTTATACAATATTAATAGCACAAGGAATAATGCTGGTCTCTACATCAAGGAAGATGGCTAGGTTGATCTGATTTTGCATAAAGCCAAGTTTGTTGAACAAATATACCTTGAAACTATAAGCATTTGCATAATATAGCAATCTGAAAATTTTAAGACAGCAAGCTTATAGTTCTGAATTGGAAGTAAGAATGAGCACAATCCCATGCTCTAACATCATCCATGGGCCACCATTGCCCAAACAATTATGCTACACAAGCATATCATTTTTCATGACTAAACCAAGTCATATTTAACTTCAAAGCCTCTTATATAAACTCATCCATCCATGACTATCCTAAGTCATGATATAACAACATAATTCCATAACCACATATCCTAAGTTTGATGCTAACATGAGTGATTAACACATCAAGCGGTCGTCCTGTGACCGTGGACACGGCTATTCGAATAGTTCTTACTCTGATCAGAGGTGTACATCTTTACCCACACGATGTGATAGAAGCCAAAAGGCTACACTCTAGTTTGATCCATACCCGTCGGTACCCACACTCTACATATTGAGTGCGGACTAGAGGTCACAACAAAACCTTTTGCACGCTTAGCCCCAACCACCTAAACCACGTCTGGGCCCCCGACGACTTAGTCATGCGTGTGTGGTGACTAAGGCGGGCTCACCGTCGTGGGAGGCACCTCCGGCCAAAACCAGGCACGCTCGAGGTCCTCCAAAGGAAATCCCTCCTCACAACTGACGGACGGGCGTAGATGGCCACAGCCTCCCGTGCTACTGAGTCAAGCCGTCCCATTCCCGGCGTGTGGAAGTACGTAGGGTGCTTGAATAGATGTCAACATGTTCGGTCCTTAACGACTCAGACGGAGCTACATGCATCAGGGAAACACCATCCCTTCATCGCCCTATCATCCGCCCAAGTCAAACATATTTTTAATTATAAATCAGAGGTTATTCTTTTTAGATTTTAACCCATCCATTTGTGGGTGCCATGGGCCCCGGGTACCTCATGACAAGCATATGGGCCACTCGGATAGAGGATGGGCCTGGCCTTGTAATTAGAGATAAGATAGCACCCGTAGACTTTGCTTTGTACGATAAGGAATATACACTCCTAGTGGGTAGATTATATCTCTAAGGGGATATCTCTTAGCCGTATCCGGCCGGGACTCCTACCTTGTAACCCTGTCCCCAGTATATAAGGGGAGGCAGAGCGCCCCTGAGGGCAGGTTGAGTTGGTTCACCAGAATCACCACCGTAAATCCTCAAAGGAATACCACCATAACTGGACATAGGGTATTACCTCACATTGAGGGCCTGAACCAGTATAAATCTCTGTGTTCCTTTGCAATCCACCGAGTTTCCATCCGCCGAGTAGCCCATATTCATATTGCCGCCCAAGTCAAACATATTTTTAATTATAAATCAGAGGTTATTCTTTTCATATTTTAACCCATCCATTCGTATTAAACTAGTTTTGAACCGATAGCTCCATCATCGGATTTTTCTAAGTCTAGAACTAAGCATGGCTAAGCATTCGATAAAATAAAAGTATCACAAAGTCCTTAACCAGTGGTGACAAGGTAACAACATGGAGTCAATATCCAAGGAATGGAAATGCATACAATTGGGTAATATAAACTCTACCATTTTTCCCATTTTAACAAGACCGAAACATGCATATAGATATTTCCTTCGCAAAGAAATCAATTTATGGAAAATATAGGTTCAATATGCTTAGATGCTTGCATAGAAGCATGCGTAGATGCTTGCCTTGCTGCTGCGATGGTTCAAACTCAACCTCTGGTTCTTGCTCCACGTACTCTGAATTGTTTGAATCTACCGATAAAAGCGAATATGCAATTAAAAATCAATTAAATATGCTTATGCAAAAATGATCAATAAAATCTGAGATAAATACAATAGGTAGGGCATGTCCTAACAAGATTTTAGGAGAAAGAACCAGGTCATTTGCATCTCTGGATTGGGAGATACAAAAATAACAAGATAGGAAGGCTGAAAATGGCAATTTTGTAATTATTTATATTGTAACCTTGAGTTATTATATTTGACTGACATTTTCTATTAAGATTTCAAGAAGGCATGCATTTTTATATAAAAGAGCATAACCTACTGGTTCCAACCAAATTTGGTTCACTGAAATTTGATTTAAAATGATTTAGATATGAATTTCACAATTTTGTCAAAAAGAAAGCTTAGAAATTACTTAGGCCTATTTTGGGAGGTAGTTTTGTCAAATACAAATTGTCCACAGTAAAGGTTACAATTTTCTGAGTTAAACAAAAGTGGTTTCACATTTTTAGCAATTAGGATGAATTTTCTAGAAATTTATAAACTTCTAGGTTATAAAGAGGTATATAAAAGATATTTCCATTTTTAGAGAAAAATCCTACACATAAATTCTCACTTTTTATTTTACCAAATTAAAGAGAACATTTTTATGAATCCATAGAAATTTGGTTCACCACAAAAGGAGATATAATGGATTTTATAGAAATATTTCAAGTTCTTAAGCACAAAATAAGTTATTTTTGCTTCATATTATTTTATGGATATTTTCTGTACAGAAGTGGTATTATTCTATTTCACAGTATTAAAGTTCACAAAATTACAGAACTAAAAAAATTGGTTTCACTCAAAAAGGAGTTAAAATGAAAAAGATATGGATTTACAAAGTTTAACCATTTTTCTGTTGGAAAAATATTTCCCTTAATCATTTTTCTAATTCTTCTTCTTTTCTTATTTCCCTTCCAGCCCAGACCCATCTGTCAGCGGCAGAAAACAGAGGGAGCGAAGCAGTCTGGGCCGCCGGCTCTGTTCGCCGACGCCGACGGCGAACGGCGGCGCGGTTGCCGGTGTGGCCAAAAGAAGAAAGGAAGAGGAAGACGAGGCGAACACATCGATGGTCTTCTCATCGCCAGCGGTGGCCGGAGCTAGGCACCGCAGCGGCGCAAGCGGCTGAGTGGTTCCGGCCGACAGGGCAAATCGCCCTACGGGCTTAAACTGGCCGAGCCAAAGCATGCGTCTGTGTTTAAGGGGTACCAGAATGCTCACCGAGGGGTACTTTGGTCCTGGCGAAGCTGGAACAGCCACGGCAACAGCGGAAATAGTCCGGCGGCAGCGGAAAGCTTCGGGATCACGTCGCCGGCCTTCTCCCGGGGTACTGCGACTTAGCTCAGGTGCCGGATAGGTTAGAGTCCTCTTAGAGATGATCCTAGTGCAAGGAATCGGATTGAGGCTCACCGGTTGAGGCGAATCACGTGCGGCGGAGCTCGGCCGGAGACGAGGAAGACGACGGCTGATCTCCCTCCTCATTGCACCGATTTGGGGGATTCTTGGGGCGTCCTGCTCCTGGTGCCGAGGCGGAAAAGTTGGCGCGGTTACACGGTCGGACTTGCCCAAGGCGGCCGGAACGGTAGGGATGTCGAGGCGGCGGTTCTGCAGAGCCGAGACAAAGCACGGCGGTGACACGGCGACTTCCGCCGACGAACCTAGGGCCATGAAATGCAAAAATGGAATGATTGGGAGATGCTAATCACGTTCCTGCAGAGGGAAGAGGATGGGGCTCACCAGAGCAAGCTCGAGCTCAACCGAACACCTTCGGCAGCAGGGAAAATGGCTCTGTCTCCAGTGATCCTTGGAGGTTTTCGTGGGTTTTCTCGGTGGGAACGTGGAGAGGATGAGGAGGAGACTCGGCTGGCATGTTTTGAGGCGAAATGGCCGAGGTTTTCCAAGTGCTAAGCTCATCTCTGTGTATTTGTGTGCTGTGAGGGAGAAACGAGGGGAAGACACGTCTGCCATGCAAATGCTGAGTTGTATCCACTGCTACAGTGGCATGGGTGGGTCCCACATGTAAGACAATATTTTTTCTACACATATTTGGCTAGGTTTACTCTATGACTTGTGGGTCCAAGAAGTTAGTTCCTAGGGAGAAGAGAGGAGTATGGGTAGGAATGTTGGTGAAACACACTGGCCCATGCTGTAGTAAGGCTGACAAGTGGGCCAGGGTCTTGTGGGTCCCACTGGTCAGTGACTTGAGAGAGGAGAAATCTCTAGAGACTAAGTCTTGTGAGCTGTCCAACATGCAGTCTTTGCATTACTGTTTTACTAGGTAAATGAGGAGTATAGATTATGGGAAAATTATTGGAGGTAGAGAAAGATGTGTTCAACCTGCTGACCAAAATTCAGGGTTAGAAGTGGTCTGGTTCATCTTTGGGGAAATTGCAAAGTAGGCATACTGATCCAGTTTTTCTGCAGTGTAGTTTATGTCCCTAGGGCTTTGCTCTTATTATTTTATGTGATTTCTTTGGGAATTAAATTGAGCAAAATTACTGGTGGTAGGCTTCTTGTTGACACACCTTTTGGTAGAGTTGCACTACCTAATTAATCATTTTTATTTGGTGAATTTTTAGAAGCAAACCAATTTATTTCAGCTAGCTTCCTAGCTTTGCTGATTTGAGGGATTTTTTGAAGTACTTATTGAAGTGATAAAATCATGTAAAATTTACAGTGGATTAATTATGTGAGATAGTGCTTACAGGAATTTTTCCATGATTTTATGTGCAACCAAACATCTTTAGAAAATCCTTAGACTATACCAATGCATAGGTCAAGGAAAAGGACCCAGGCTGAAACTTGTTTGAATTTTTAAGGGGTCTAAACTAATGAAATAAATTCTGGAAAAATTATATTGATTCATGATAAATAAGCTAGTATTTGAATAAATTATTTTCCACATATGTTTCTATTCAACTTGATGCACTTCTTAGTAAGGTTTGGTTTTTGCCGATTAGGGTTTAATTATTGAGAGTTTAAAAATATTGCAAACTTTAATTTTGCAAGAAGCGATAATGCAAAAGTTTGAAAAGTGCACTCTAATGACAGCAGGGCATAACACCAATTACCTGAAATTAGATTTAGGGCTGTGACATATATATTATACCTTTATAAGTTGCGACTTCGGGCAAGCCCTGGGCAGCAACCTGCAGATAGAACAATAGCAGCGGAACGACAGCACAGCGAGAACCCATCCACCAGCAATGGCTTGGGATAGGAAAGAAACCCTAATCTTCACTTCAACTTCACTCTTCCTGAAGGAGGGGAGAAAAGGAATGGATTGAGTACTTACGTACTCAGCAAGTCAGGAAACGTGAGTTATGCAGGCTATCAAAGATAGGCTGGGTTTATTTCGCAAACTTTTTCATTGGAAAACATTTTCGAAAACCTAAGTGTGGGTTGTCTCGTTGTGACTGGAAGGAGGCTCTTGCCTCAATCCTGTCCGCGAATTGCTTTTCAACAACTCGAGCGGACGAATCAAATTTTAATTGATCTTAAATATTCTCATACCGCCTGTCAGATCACGACAGTGGTCCAGTGGATCTGCTTTCAAGCAGCTTCCACTATATACTCATCTATTACTTTATTTTCAATTTCGCCCACTCAGGACGTAATCTCATTTTTGCTCTTTTACTTCAGTCCTATCCAGGACATCATTTCATCTCATCTCAGGGGCTCCTCGAGCCATTCATAACTTATCTCATAACTCATCTCGATGGCTCCCCAAGCCATCCTTAATCTCAACTCAAACTGCTTCCACTCAGGAAGCCTATTCTATGATACCATACGACATCTCGGGTCACACAGCCCCGTTTCAGACCACTCAGGTCATCCATCAGCCACTGAGGCCGATTCTGGTAACGATTCCCATACCACAAATCACTTTCGCAAACACTTGCAAACAAATCTATGCTAGAGGAATCACCTCACATTGCCCGTAACCGTGGGCACGGCTGTTCGAACAGTTTGGTATACCTTTGCAAAGGGTGCACGCTTTACCCACACGACGCGAGCTTACTCCCACACTGGCCAAGTGGAGAGGTTTGCGACAAGGCCTTTCCAAAGCCTTCCCAGGATAGCACGCTGCCCTATAAATGGGTGCTCAGACTCAACCAAGTACCAGGAACTCATTTCCTGTACTCAGGGACAGGGGTATATCGCCCTCTTGGCACCCAGCCAGTCCCACATTTATTAGCAACCGAAAACCATCCTGGGAACACTGATTACTCAGCCAGGGGTGTCCCATACCACCCGTGTGGTCGCACTGTGAAATGCTCGGATGGAATTCCCCAAGGAATCGGTCCTTATATGCGAATACGAAGTGCCACCACACAGGCGATCACTTTGCACCACGGATCTTTCGCGAATAGATTTTTGTTTCACAAAACCGCCGACATCGCATGTCGGGTCTTTAAAACCTTTGGAAACCCTATTTTCCCAAATCGACAAACAATTGTGTTGCGAGTGGAACCATCGGAATCCATGCTCAGAGAGCATGGTTACCAAGGTACCACGAGGTGGAGCGACAAGGAATAGGATACCAAAGACCTACAGGGTTTATGCAACTAACGGGCAGGTCTGTCGGTTCAACACGCGAACCGAGGCCGATCAATTTATCGTGCACACTAGCAATGCAATTTTGCAAACAAAACATTTTAAATTTAGGAGCAATATGGTCAAGGAGTGACTTGCCTCAGTCTTTGTCTTCAACTTCGCGAGAATCCAACGTCCGACAATTTTCCGAAGCATCGACTACGCGCGAAACGAGAGAAAAACACACAAAACCCTAAAAATAATATACTATTATTAATAACTAATAGTGCCATTGAGTAGATCTCATTTTTAGAAAAATTTAGAGACTTGAACGGGCTCAATCGGAGTTACGGTTGGAAAGATATGGATTTTGGAAGTTTTTGGGATTTTTCTGGAAAAGAAATAGATTAATTGGATTTGAAAAAGAATATGCCAAGGGAATATTCCCTTGGCTGACATGTGGGGTCCATGCGTAAGAGGCTGGGAAGAGAGAGATGGATGGCTGGCCCACTGTCATAGGATAGGAGGGATGGGCGAGTTCCTCTCTGCCGGGGAGGGCTCGAGAGTGTTCGGGAGAGATGAGAGAGAAAGAGAGAGCAGGTGGCGAGAGGAGGAAGAAGACGACGACGATGAGCTGACATGCGGGGGCCGCCTGGCAGAGACGATCGCGTCCGTCCATGCGCGAGCAGCGGGCGGCCGAGATCGAGGACGGGGCAGGGTGGCTGGCGCGTGGGCCCGCGGGGATTAACTTCTGTGCGTGCTCGGCTAGGCCGACTGGGCCGGGCAACGACGGCAAGGAAGCAGGCCGAGAAAGGGAGGGAGGCAGCCCGGCATGCACAGTGATGATTATTAATTTGCCAGAGATTGTTTGAATGGGTTTTGAATGGTTTTGAAATTGGAAATTTGATTCAAATGGGGTTTTGAATTTCTACAAAAAGTAGGGGGATTTTGTGGAGGCTCTAGAGCTGATCTTGGAGAAATATGAAGGATACTTTTATTTGGAATATTATTCTTAGAAATTTTAATTCAAGGGAAATTTAAGAGTGACTTATGTATACACATATATTCAGGTATATATATAGATATACATGAGAGAGGGATTCGAGGAGGGTTTTGAGGGGAATATTTAACTTGAATTTAATTCTTGGGATTTGAGGCAAATTTTGGGAAGAGAGTTTTCGATGGAATCTAGGGTTTTCGAGAGGAACAAAATCAGAGGATTAAAATAGAGGGATTCAAGGGCGATTTCCGAAGGGTTTTATTGGAGGGCTTCGAATTGCAAAATTCGAACCCGAGTATTTTTTTGGGAGGAGTGAAATAAGAGTATTTTATTCAAAGGCTTCTGAAGGGATTCGAAGGGCTTTAGATTTTGAATTTTTCCAAGAGGGTTTTGAGAGAGACAATCGAACTGCAAAATTTGAGTCTCAGAATTGGAGAGAATTTGGGATCGAGGATTAGGGTTTCAAAGGGGGCTTAGATTGAGATCTACGGCACTTAGTCCTTAAGCACACACAAAGAACCAAAATTTTTTTTGAAAATAGGGTTTTTACGAAAATAGTTTTTAACGGCCTCGAAACCGGGGCGTTACACTACTGTGGAGGCCATGGGCCCCGGGTACCTCAAGGAAGGCAATTACGGCCACTCGGACAGAGGATGGGCCGGTCCCTACAATTGGAGATAGAGTAGGACTCGGCTTCATATTACCTTGCATGACAAGGAAAAGGATATAGTCCTAGCCTGATACTCTATGTACTGATAAGGAAAGCCCTTTGTCGTATCCAATTGGGTTTCCTACCCTGTAACCCTCATCCGTCCAGTATATAAGGAGGGGTAGGGAGCCACCTAGGGCATATGACAATCTCACCAGAGAAACCTCAAAGGTAATACACAACAGCTGGAAGTATGATATTACCTTACCTCGAGGGCCTGAATCAGGATAAATTATTTTATGTTTCTTTGCAATCCATCAAGTTTAGGTCTCACGAGTAGCCCCATATTATTATTACCGATATAAAACATCGACAAAAGGTCTTATCACAGTTTCCCACTTTGCAGTACCATGGTTGTATTTCGGGGCATGGTGACATGTTCGAAACAGTGTCTTGTGGGTAAAGTTGTACACCTTTAGCCAGAGTAAAACTATTCGAATAATCGTGCCCGAGGTCAATCAAAATGTTTTAAATGTTGTTTATGCAAACAAGCCATACTATGCCTTTCCTTTGGAATCTTGTTGCATTATTTGCATTTCAAGTGTGGCTTGTTGAGTACGATGGGTGGTACTTAGTCTTGCAATATTACAATCATTAGAGTGAAGCTTTGCAAGGAGGAGAAGTGTTTAGTGTTTGGCTTATACCCCAGTTGAGCTGCCTGTGGCTTGGAGTTTAAGCTACGCTAGTTGCCATTCCGCTGCTGTTTTCTTCTGTGGGAGGACTAAGTGCCTCTTCTTAAGTATTTATCGTTATTACGTTTTGGTAATGTTCATCAAATTGTCGATTTATGTACCTCGGCTGATTCCTAGATGAGGATTTAATGCACAAATTAGCTTTGGAAATTTTGATGAATTTCTGGGCGTGACAAGTTGGTATCAGAGCCAATCTTGACTTTAGGGTAAGCCAAACGGTCAGACCTTAAGGACAACTTTTCCGAAAAAACCTAGTTGCAAAAAATTCTCCTCTTATCTACGGAATTATCTGCTAAATTTTTATCTATCCTCCCTTCCTCCTTCAACTAGTTTAGTGGTTAAACCTTGTGGCTACAACAAGGAAGATGCTAGAAGTTGTCGATGGTATCGACAGATGGAAGCCGTTTCAAGCATCAGAGAGCGTCAAGGAAGATTCTCGGATCCTAGTCGTCGTGCTGTCAGCAAGGAACGAAGACTTCACGCAAGGAACCTATCCTAACCCAAACTTCCCTTTGGACCTTTGCAGAGTAGTGACGCTAGTAATCGCACGTGTGTTGTTTGCTTGTGTGTAGGTATGGCCTACATCTGGGGATGTAATCATACTAGGTTGTTTGCTTAATCAACCTGAACTATAACAGCTCACTCACATCACATCAGTAGTACAATCTGGTTAAGGTCCTTTCTATAGTGTAACCCCTTCTTTCTCGCTCCCTGGTACCTACAATAGATGGTCGACACTAGGAACGAAAGTTACACAGAGAACAACAACAACAAGGGTGTTTCCAGCGCACAGAATGACGAAATAGCCACCCACATCCCCAACATGCCGAAAAACCCCACGCTTGCTCACGTCCTAGCTAACCAGACCCAGTTAATGGCCTTAATGATGCAAAGGATGTAGAATAACCAAGCTCTGAATCAAGCACCAGCTCCTCCACCCCACTCCAAGCTATCCGAGTTTCTTTGCGTGAGGCCACCCACGTTTTCAAGCACTACTGTCACGCCCTGATTTTTGCTCAGGGATTTAAAAATTATTTAATAACTGATTTCTAGAATTTATATTAAATTGCAATGCATTTAACAAGAGAAAATAAATTTTATTTTAATATTTGGCAGGGAGAAATTTTTCCTACTTTCTTCATGCCTTTAATCACCCTTTGAATTTTCTTAGGAATTTTCAGAGCTCAAGAACTAATTTTAATAAAACAAATATCACTTCAGTGAATATTTAAATAGAGAAACAATTAAAAATCCCCCTCCGGCTCTGGGCCACTTCCGGCCCATCCTTGCCTCCTCAGGCCGTCCTCCCGGCCTGCCTCCCCTACCCTTTCCTCCTTTGCAACCCAGCCGACTGGCCCACTCCTGCAACTACCTTGGCCCAACACCGTGTGCCGACCTGCCCGCGTCAGCCTGTCTCTCGTGTAGCCCAGCTCGGCCGCACCTTCCTCACCGACAGGTGGGGCCAGGCCCACCTATCGGATTCGGCTTCTACCTCTAACCACCGACCCATGCCACGTCGTCCCACGTTGTCGTCGAATCCGGCGCCTTCCCCTCCCACGTTTGCCGCCAAACTGCACGGGCCGAGGTCGCCATCCATTTCCCCAACTTCCTGCCCTTTTTCCCCCATCATCCCGCGAAGTTCAGCATGAAATCATGCTCCACAACCTCGCGATGCCCACGTTGGCTGGCACCCCTGCTTTCCCCAAATCCGCCTCGCCGAGGCCATAAATGGAACGCCCATGCCTCCTTCTTCCTTATCCCTCTTTTTCCGAGCTCCCCCGTGCCCCTAATTCATTCCACCCTGTGAAATCCATCTGTCGCCACGTCGCGCCGCCTCTGGCCACAGCTGGCCGCCGCTTGAGGCCGCGCCTTGCTGCGCCGCCACCGCCTTGAGCTTCGCCGTGGCAGGAAGTGCCTCGGCCGCCATCTCCCGTGGACCAACCATCGCCGGACGATCGTTTCCACCGTCGCCCCGGGAAGGACCACCGCCAAGCCTCGCCACCTCCGTCGTGTCGCCACCGTGTTCCGGGCCATCGGAGGCTGTCGCCCTTGCCTTGGCATCCTCCGCCGCCATTGGTGAGCTCACCGACACCTCCATCTTCCCCTTTCCCCACTGCTCATCAGCGCCGTCGTCGTCACGCCACCGCCAGTTCTCTGTCTTCTTCCCCCCGTCCGTCGGTCGCCGCCTCGGTTTCCCGTCCTCGCCCCACCGTCATCTTCCCCTTGCCGCGCCGCCCTGCGCTGCCGGTCGCCGCTGATGCCTCCCCTCTGCCTTGCCGCGCCGGTATTGGCATCGCGCCATGGTGGGCACTGCTCACCTCTCCCGAGCAGCTGGCACTTGGGCCCCACTGGCAGCTTTTCCCCTAGGGATGACAAGTGGGCCCCACCAGTGATCCCCTCCTCTGTGACCGACGCATGGACCCCTCGCGCATATCTGGGGAAATCTCAACCATTGAATCCTCAAGATCCAATCTGGGCCGCCCGATCTTCATAAAGCCCTTGATCCATCCACAGCCGTCCGATCCATCAAGATTAGATCCGGGCCATCCAAGTCTCATAAAACCCTAACTCAATTCTAACCGTCCGATCGCTGCCCACCCGATCTAGGCCATCCTTTTCCTGTGGACCAAGTCCATGGCCTCGGTCCACGATGGACCGGCCCATTTCTCACTGACATGTGGGTCCCACACTTCAGCAGTGTTCCCTCTCTCTCCTCGAGGGCTGATGCGGTAATCCCCTTTTCTCTTCGCAAATATAATTATTTATTGCGCCATAAATCGGTTTAATTCCTAAAATGCTTAAAAATAGGTTAAAACTTCTAAAATTCATAACTAATTCATATGAACTCCAAATTGGACCATTCAACTCTCAAAATTCATCTAAAATTGAGCTCTACATGTATGTTTACTTTTTGTGTACTATTTCCTTGGTTTTTATTACATTTTTTTCTCATTTTGCGTGCCAACGCTTAGGAATCCGACGTTTCGAAGAATCGCGACTTCATGGATTTCTCTCAGAAGATTATTTGAAGAAGCAAGGCAAGTCACACATTCATCCTTGAGCATGTTAAACCTACTTTGTGAATCATTTTACGATTTATAAATAAATTGCATGTTTTCCTAATTACATGGAATATGGGACAACCTATCCGCTTACTTGAGGCCCTGTTTAATTGTTATCCATTCCTTGATAACTTTGGGTGATAATCTGACTAGCTTATGTCACATTGGATGACTTGGCTAGAGATAGGACCTACTTAGCCATGCTTAGTACCACTAGATCACTAATGGGATAATCACATTATTTCTATATTTGGAAACCTGATGAGCCGCATGCTTGAGATGTTTGACCATGGTAATTGCTCATAATTATTCGACTAAAATATGACTTAATGGTGGGCTGTGGGTTCATGGTTTTGCTGGTCGCACCCATGGTAGTCAAGGACCGGTTCGCGGGAACCCCTTGAGCAGATTTTCGTACAACCACAAGCCAGCGTGGGCAACGGCTGGGCTTATAGCATAGCTCTTCCCTCTCCTAGGCACTGTTTGGTGAGGATGGGTGTGATGGAGTTGGGTCGGCTCGAGGGTCGAGTTGATCGGTTTCTAGATCCATTGTGGCGCAAGGGGGGTAACCTGGCCGATATGGGGTGTCCTATCGGTAGGTGCAACCTTAGCATGGTGTGGATGGTTAGAGAGAGATTGCGTGAATGGTCCTATCACGGCCCCTTCACCGTGGGTTACGGGCACGTGGAGACACGTGCGGGGCTGTGTCTTGTGGGTAAAGATGTACATCTCTGGCCAGAGTAAATCTATTCGAATAGCCATGCCCGCGGATATGGGCGATTGGTCAAGACTCACCGTGATTAGTCTCACCCTTACTTAATTAACTTGACTTAATGGAACTAGTATAGTTCAGGTGGATGGTTTGGGCCTGATCAACGTGGTGTAGTGTTGTTCAGTGATGGATTCATATTGATTAATATAACAACTGTTTTACCTGTTTTATAACTACCACCGTTTACAACTGCCTTTACGCAAATGAGCCACCAGCCTCCCTTTGAAATCCCATGCACAAATGCATCATTGCTGTGGCTTGCTGAGTAGAGTGGGTGGTACTCAGTCTTGCTATGTCTCCCTTTTCAGAAGAGAAGACCTTGGCTTATACCCCAGTTGAGCTTGCCTGTGGTGTGGAGCTGAAGTCACGCTAGTTTCGCCTTTCCGCTATTGTTTTCTTCCGTGTGAGCACTAAGTGCCTCTTCTGTAAGTATTTACGCTTTGTTCACATTTGGATCTGTTTATCGATTTGTCATTTTGTGTACCCTAGCTTGATTCCTGGACAGGGATTTTAATATACAAAAGAGTCTGGAAATTGGCTAAATTTCTGGGCATGACAACTACCCACCCAGTGGAAGCTAGTGACTGGTTGCATGCTATCGAGAAGAAGCTAGAGCTACTTCAGTGTACGGATCAAGAGAAAGTCTCCTTTGCGTCACATCAACTTCATGGACCTGTGTCGGAATGGTGGGATCACTTCAAGGCAAACAGAGTAGAAGGTCAGCAGATTACCTGGGCAGAGTTCACCGATGGTTTCAAGAGAGCCCACGTTCTTGCTAGAGTAGTTGCTTTGAAGAAACGAGAGTTTCGTTCTCTCGGGCAAGGAAATTGTACCATGACAGAGTTTCTTCACGAGTTCAACTGACTGGCACGTTATGCTCTAGAAGACGTGCGTACTGACGAAGAAAAGCAAGAGAAGTTCCTAGAAGGTTTGAATGATGAGCTATCAGTTCAATTGCTCTCCAGGGACTATGAAGACTTTCAAAAGCTGGTAGATAAAGCAATTCACCAGGAAGATAAGCATAACAGGATAGAGAACCGCAAGAGGCGAATGACTGCTTACAAGGGACTCCAGAGCAGCAACCAAAGACAACAGACCATGCCATCTCAGAAGGGTGGATTGTCCTTGGCACCACAAGTTTCCGTGGAAGCCAACCCCAATGGTCACGATCAAGACAATTGGAACAATGAAGTAGCTAACGCTCAAGGATCTCAACCTGCCCCAGTCCAGCAAGACCAACCTTAATAGGACAACAATGAGAAGAAGACGTTTGTGTGCTACAACTGTTTGAGCCCGGCCACTTTGGCAAAACAATGTCCGAGCCAAAGCGTACCAGCTAAACAGGGGTGTGTCAATAGGATTTCGTCATCACTGGAGCCAATGCGGTGATCCGTTACGTCCCCAAGTGATGCAGATGAGCAGCTGCAATGGATCAGAGAGAGCAGTAGTTCTTAGCCTTCTAAGTAGAAATGTTATGCGGGGACGTTATGGAATGATAGTGTAGTTTATTTATACCCGTTGTGTTTTCTTTTTATTATTCCGAATCTTCGGGGGACGAGATTCTTTTAAGGAGTAGTTTTTCACAGCCCAATTTTTTGGGAATTAATAATTAATTAATAATGGATTTCTATAAGCTTATATTAAATGTAAAGGAAATTAATTAGAGTAATGTAAAATGGAAATAAAATTTCTTAAGAAATTAGTTTGGGTGGAATTACACACGTCTAAATGGTGGTCGTCGGAGTTTTTGAAGCCGTCCAGGAATTAGGATGTTAAATCTACAAAGATCATTGGTTCGAAGTAATAAGGTAACAAAAATTCCGAGTCGCTTCTGGGGTCGTCTGCCCGAATGCCGCCTTGGCATCTTTTTCGTCTGCCGGAGTCAGGGTCTTCCCGGTTCCCAATCCCCAGAAAGTCAGATCGCTGGAAGAAGGTCCTGTAGAAGCTACGCAATCCGAATCGCTCGCGTATCCTTCTGACTCCCAATGCCCAAAAATATAGTCGGTAGTCTGAAGTTCCCGTAATCTCTGTTTCTCCAATCCCCCGGAATATTCTAATTATCCCGTGTTACGATCCGAGACTTTCGTCGATAATCCAGAATTCGTCGTAAATATCTCCCAATTCGCAATCCAATAAATTACCCCAAATAATCCTAAATATTCGAGAGATTCCCTATGGCACCCAAAGTGCATTATGAAGAGAACTATTACGCAACGCAACTACTAATATCAAGCCGGAAAAAAAACACCCAAATAAGCCGAAACCACCATCCTCATCCAACTCCATAATCTATTACCATCACAAATACAAAATCGAGAAGTGTAAGAGTATCAAAGGATAGGTTGGGCGTTCCGTATCGCCGTGCATAACATCGTGGTGGAACCAAACACGATACGTCGGGATCGCACCACATGTTCCCCCCATCTCATATTATACATTTACTCTTGTTTACAGTCCAGGAAAGCGATAGCTCACACTTTCATCGCAAGCATTGATACATTACAGTTCTAATATGGATACGAGAGCAGAGTTAACTATTAATAGAGGGTTCAACTAATTATCAATTAAGTACTCAACAGATAGAGCGGAAATATAAACCAAAGACAAGACAGTGGTGCAAACATTCTAGGGCACGACTGGGGATAGAGATATTGACTTACATATTATCCTCACCCTTGGCGGATTAGTAGAGCACATCGTCGTCGTTGTTCTACTGAAACGATGTACGTGAGTACGAATGGTATTTCGCAAGACTTCACAATATTTAATAGTAAAAAGAGAAATGCTGGTCTTTACCAAGGCGGCTATGTTGATTTGGTTTTGGCATAAGCAAGTTTGGTTGAGCAATATACCTTGAACTATAGCAGTTTGGCGAAATAACACTTGAAAACTTAGGCACAGTATGTATTAAAATGGAATGTAAAATGAGCTATAATCAACGCTCTTATCAAAATGGCCACCATTGCCAACAATTCTGCTACACAAGGGGGCATATCATGCTTTCCATGACTAAACAGTCATATTTATGTCAAAACCTTTTTAGACCCATTCTCATGATATCTAAGTAGTGATATAGCAATAATCCAGTTGGATGCTAATGATCAGGAACAATCAGCGTCGTCCGTACGGGACACGGCTTATTCGAATAGTTCTTACTCTGATAGAGGTGTATTTTACCCAGATGTGATAGAGCCAAACGGCTAACACTTGTTTGGTTCGTACTGCGGTTACCGGCCACTTACCATGAGTGCGGACTAGGAGGTCAAAGCACCTTTTGCCGCTTAGCCCAACCACTAACACGTCTGGCCGGACTTGTCGGCGTGTGTGATGACTAGGCGGGCTCACCGTCGGGAGGACCTCCGGTCAAGCAGGCCGCGCTCCGAGGTCCTCAAGGTTCATAGATGTGGAACAAAGGCGTAGTGGTCCAGCCTCGCAATGCTACTGGTTAAGATACCATTCGGGTGTGGAAGTAGTAAGTGCTTGAATGACGTCAACATATTGGTCCTTAGACTAGACGGCGCTATGTGTCAGGGAAACACCCATCCTTCATATCGCCTATATCCCGTAGTCACTTCTCAAATTATTTTCGAAGTTAATTCTTGTATTTTTACCTAAACATCTGTCGATTAAATGGTTTTGAACGATAGCTCCATCTTCGGATTTCTTAAGTTAGAAATAGCATGGTAAGGCATTCCGGTAAACACAGTATTTCAAAGTCTTACTAGGGGTAACAAAGGTATGAACATGGCATCAATTCCAGGAGGAAATGCATCAATTGGGTAATATTATCTACCCCCTTTTCCATTTCAAGCGGACAAGCATATAGATTAGTTGTTTTGCACAAATATTTTAGAAGACATATGGTTCAATATGCTTGAGCGTTGTCTTGCTGAGGAGGAGTCGTCTTCAAGTTGCTGGTTAACTCCACGTACTGGTATTTCGAATTATCATAAAAAGCAATATTGCATATAAGAAGCATTAAATTGTTTTGCAAATGATCATTATTATGAGATAATTAGAGGTAGGGCACGTCTATAGATTTTAGGAGAAACAGTCATTTGCATTCTGGATTGGGAGATCAACAAGAATAAGAAGGCTGAAAAGGCAAAGCTGCCTGTAGGAAAAACATAAGTGGATAAAATATGTATTGCATTCTTGGTGGGATTTTAATGAGTGTGAGTATTTTTATGTGAAATACATATTTCCTGGTTCGACAAATTTGGTTACTGATTCCGATTTAAAATGAATTGTATGAATTACAAGTTTAACAAAAGAAAGTTACTAAATTATTAGGCTATTATTTGGAGGTTTTATCAAATAAATTGTCCAAGTAAGTTACATTTTCTGATTAAAAGTGGTTCACATTTTTAGCTATAGATGAATTTCTGAAATTATAATTCTAGGTAAAATAGGTTATAAGATATTTCATTTTTAAAGAAAATCTACACAGAGTTTATTTTTATTTTACAAATTAAGAGCACAATTTTATGAATCCACGAATTTGGTTTACCTCGGAGTTAAGTGAATTTTATAGAAATATTAATTCCTAGGCACAATAAGTTTTATTGTTTTTTCATTTCTAGAGTTTTTCTGTCGAAGCTGTATATTTTTTTTACATATTAAGTTACAATTTCAGAGATTAACAAATTGGTTTACTCAAAATGTTAAGTGAAAGATATGGATTAAAGTTGAGCTATTTTCTGTGGAATATTACAGTTTTACATTTTTCTTCTTTCTTTTCTCTTTTCTTTACAGTGGGGTCAGCGTGGATAGGTAATAGAGCAGGACGCACGGGATACAGAATGGACGTCCGTTCCTAGATGTGGCTGGTGCGTGGCGAGAGAGCGGCGAGCTGGAGGACGTCGAACGCAGAGGGGATGGGTTGGTGGCAGCCGGAAATTCTTATGGACGACGGCGCTGGCTTACTCTAGTGGATTGCTGTCGA